>JARBWK010000012.1:75954507-76172752 GCA_030556195.1 Anolis apletophallus | reverse complement strand
GGCAGCAAAGTTGTCGGGTTCAACATGGGGCACATCTCAAGGGAAACGAGTGGATTGTCACACAATACCCCCTCATATTTTGTCAATCTTTCATTCGTGAGCCAGCGCGGTCCTTTTGTATCTAGCAATGCTTTGACATGATGTGGGACTCGGACAATGAGTTAACGTGAGCTTGGTGGCTTCTCGAATTAAATCCACCGAAGCCGCAACAGCCTTGAGACAAGGAGGCAAACCTCGTGCTACTGTATCTAACTGTTTGGACAAATACGCTACCGGCCGTTGCCATGTGCCTACCTGTTGTGTTAAAACACCCACAGCGCTACCTTCTCGCTCAGCAGCAAAAAGGTAGAACTGTTTCTCTAGATTTGGCAGGCCTAATGCTGGAGGGGAAAGTACGGCTTGCTTCAGAGTTCTGAAGGCTTCGTCGCACTCCGCCGTCCACACAAATGGGTCTTTATTGCTTCCTCTTGTGGCTTGGTAAAGGGGCTTCGCTATTGCGGCGTAACCTGGAATCCAGTGTCTCACGTACGAGGTAGTTCCAAGGAACTCTCTCGTCCATCTCCTGTCTGTAGGTGTTGGAATTGCACAAATGACTTCTTTCCTTTCCACCTCCAAGACCTTGCTTCCTTGGGATAACCCAAACCCCAAGTATTTGACTTTCTCTTGGCACAACTGTGCTTTCTTCCTTGATACTTTGTATCCCTTCTCTTGCAGTATTTTTAACATCTCTAGTGTGAAGTGTTTGCATCCTTGCTCTGTTCTACAAGCTAGAAGTAAATCGTCTACGTATTGAAGCCATACTCCTTCTGACTCTGGGATCTCAAATTCTGACAGATCTTTGGCTAAGGCTTGTCCAAAAATCATCGGGGATGAATGAAAACCTTGCGGAAGACGAGCCCACGTGACCTGTGAACGTTGTCCTCCCTTTGGGGTTTCCCACTGAAATGCAAAGATGGGCTGTGACACTGGGGCCAATCTAATGCAGAAGAATGCGTCACGAAGGTCCAGAACTGAGAACCAAGCTGCTGAGTCTGGGATTAAACTCATCATAATATAAGGATTTGGGACCACAGGCGTCAGTGAGACTGTGGGCTGATTGACAGCCCTCAAATCTTGAACAATTCTGTACCCGCCTCCTGGCTTGAGGACCGGGAGGAGGGGCGAATTCCATGGTGAGTTGCATGGTGTGATGATCCCATTCTGCAACAATTTGTGTAGCTGTTCCTGGATCCCTTCCACGGCCTCTCTGCTGATAGCATACTGTGCTTTTCTCACGGGAAGGCATCCAGGCTTTATCTGGATTATTACTGGTGTTACATACTTCGCCATTCCCGGAGGATTATCTTCTGCCCAGACCCCTGGTGTACTTTCCCAGGCCCATTGTATCTCTTTCTTCCTGACCTCCCTTAATTTGAACAATCGGTATTCTTCCTGACCTGGCACAGTGAGCTCCAGCTGGCCTGTCTCCAAGAATTCCAATCTGGCTCTAATCTTTGCTAACATGTCTCTTCCTAACAATGGGATTGGGCATTCTGGGATGTAGAGTAGCTGATGAATCACTTCCCTTCCTGCTATGTTGCATCTTCTTTCCTTTAACAAAGGGCATTTTTGTGGTTTGCCTGACACTCCAATTACTTTGATTTGTTCATTGCTAATGGGTGCTACTTTCTTGTTAACTACGGACTTGTCCGCTCCTGTATCTACTAGGAACTTTATTCGCTGATCCCCTATTTCTACGGCAACAAGGGGCTCTTCTGGGTTCAGCAGGAGAAAAGCCTGGCCTGCTCTTCAATCCTCATCTTCTTCCTCTTCCTCGTCTACTTCCTCTACGGCTGCCGCTATCGTTGCCTTCTCCTGATATGCTCTGTATGCTCCCTGGCCTTTTCCTCTTCCTGACCCTCTTTGCTGTCTTCCTCTTCCTTTTGCACCTGCTTCCTTCTCCTCTGTCACTTCCTCTACACATTCTCTGGCCCAATGACACTCTTTTCTACATCTAGCGCACTGATTTCGTCCCAATGCACTAGTACTTCCTCTTCCTCTTCCACTTCCTCGTCCAGTCCCTCTGCTATAGTCACTTCCTCTACCTCTTGCTTGTCTCTCATCCATTAGGCTGAGTAACACTTTATATCCTTCCTTCTTCTTCCTGTCCTTTCTCTCCTCTTCCACTTGCTCTCTTGCTATGAAAACTTGATCAGCCAATGCTAATAGTTCGTTAAGAGTTTTCCCCAAAAATCCTGGCTGTTTTTGAATCTTCTCCCTTATATCTCCTGAAGATTGGGAAATGAAGGATTGCGTTAAGGCTATCCTTCCATCATCCGGTTCCAGATTGTACAGGCTGTATTTTCTGTATGATTCCTTCAATCTTTCTAAAAATGCTGCTGGTGTTTCTGTTTTCTCTTGCTGGACTCCCTGTATTTTTTTATACTAGAAGGTCTATGATGATGCTCCTTCTCTCTGCAGCAGTAAATAGTGCATTTAGAAGCTGTTTTCAATCCCACCATGTAGGATCCTGTGTGGCAATTATTCCCTCTAATAAATCTGTCATTGCTTTTGGTTGTTCTGAATAAGGTGGCGTGGCATGGTGTAAGCTGTTGTGGCTTGCGGTGGCATTAAGGGTGCCGTCGCGGCTTGTGAGGTTGCCATAGTTGAGCTTCCTAAGCTTCAGCCTGAATTGACAGGAGCCGCGGCTGGCAGAGTCGCTAGTGCTGGCTGGGGCATGACTGGTGGATTCAAGACAGGGAACGCGGTTGGAACAATGTCTGCCACTGGGATGTGCATCACAGCCGGGGATGACATCTCTGCGGCTGAACTTGTTTCGGGAATGGGGACCGCGGTTGGGGCTTGTATCGGGGCATTTAAGGGCGCATCTGGCAGAGTTGTGTTGGGCCCCTCTGCTTCTGCGGTTGCATTTTCTCTATGCCTTGGTCTTCTCCCTAGGGGCTGCCATTCTTCCGGTTCAACTTGTAGAACCCGAGCATTCCTCCCTGCCTTTCGGCTAACAAAACATCTGTCCTGGGGCTGTTTTGGACCAGCCCACCAAACCCCTTCTGAAACCATCCTTTTCCACGTCGCGGAGTAGACCCATTGATCAGTTGGGTGTACTTCGTAACAATAAGATTCTAGCTGCCTGCATTTTCTCAAATCCCAGGTTCCTGTCCTTGGCCAACTAATTTCTGCAATAGCAGGCCATACTTCTGTGCACAGATTCTTAAGCCTGTAGTCTTTCAAATCTAGCGGTTTTCCCTCTACTGATAACTGACAAAACCTTTCCCAGTTCTTTAAAACACAGCTCAGAGGCGTCCCTCTTCGCTCCTTGGATCCCACTCCACCCATTTCTAATGGCTGGGGACACTTCAGTGCTTGCTTCCCCCCTCCCCGAAATGGTGTGTGTGTTCCCTAAGTGTTTTACTTAACACTTATACTTGCCGATTCCTGTAGACCCCAGGATTCGTCCCTCAGACTTCTGTGCCGGATTTCTCACTAGACGCTCGGAACCCCGGCGCCCCCGGACTTCCTCTGTGCGCTTCTGGTGCCGGATTACTCACTAGACGCGGTACGACCTGTGCCCCCGGACTTCCCTCTTCTTCTGGTTTCACTGGCAGTATTTGGCAATTGCAGTCCCTCGGGTCGACAAGCGTTTTTCTGAGGCGAGGCGGGCAGCCGGTCGTTTTTCAGGGCCCTTCTCAGCTCACCCAAGTCGCCTCAGCTTCCCGTCTTCGAGCGGAGACCGTCCTGACAACAGGATCGCGCCGTCTGCGTCACAGACTCGTCTGGATCATCACGTCGGGGTCACCAGGATGAAGCAGTAACTCGGAGTCCCAGAACTCCCAAGGCAATTACCCTTTGGCTGGGCTGCCGTTTCTTGCGAGCGCAAGGACAGGATGACACGACAATTTTACTGCGATTCAGGAAACCAGCTTTATTTGCATCACATCAGCTGATGGGTCTGCCCCCCTGTGCGGAAACGCAGCCGCTGGTGGACAGAACCCCGATCTTTCCCAGTGGACAGGTTTTATACAAACAATGGAGTCAACATTTAGTCCCTCCCTTCTTCATGCATTGTTACTGGCTAGTATCCATGAACCCATATTACTCTACCCAATTAAACAAAGCATTCTTGCATCTCAATCCTATTTGCTAACAACTGTGGCGCAGTGTGAATTTTCATCATTGTTCTATGTTATCTGCCCTATGTGCAAAGCGTACTCAAATCGTTACATTGCTACCGAGCCTTCACCGGTTGCCTGCCAAGTGATAACTTCATTTGCCATGCGCGCCTCCTAACCAATCACTTACTTTGTAAACAAAACGCACATGGTGACTGCTAGGCCAATCAAGACCGTGTTCTTATCTAATTATAAATATTCTTTATTGCAGGTTTTCAAAAAAAATTTAAAAGCACATAAGACACAGGGAAAAGGGGGTGGGAGAGGGTTGTCGGGGGTGCAAGGAAAAATGGGGAAAGGAAAGGTTGTGGAGGGGGTGACAATACTTAGGGAAAAAAAAAAGGGGGTACAAGAAAGATCTTTCCGTTTTAGATTTACAACCCGCAGAGACATAGTACATATTCATCTTCTATTTTTGTGGAAACATTTTCATGCCTGCATTTGAATATAGAAAAGAAATACATCGGCGTAAGTATCAGGAGTTGTGCTTTATCGTTTACGTTAACCCAGACTCAGAATGTCTTTAGGTATGTAGAACCATCTATCAAGCCATATGGCCCCTTCTAGCTTCCCTCTTCCGAACTCTAAGAGTCTATCAATTTTTTGTTGTCCTCAGACTTGTAAGTTGTCTATGTCTACATTTCTCCCCCTACATTACCAATTCAGTGAAAGTTCAGTCTTATGCTCCCTCAGAACGTAGCTTTGGACTGAGACCAATCTGTCTTTTATAACCCCTCCCCTCCATATCTCTAATCTCTTGGGTCAGCCATTCCATCTGGACCATTTCCATCAAATCATAAAGCCATTCCTCCTTCGTAGGTTCATCGTTAGATTTCCAGTATTTGGCAAAGGTCAATTTAGCTGCTGTTATTATAGCTAGAAATATAGTTTTTTCATTGTTATTCCATGTTGGATCGAGTATCCCCAGGAGGAACACCTCTGGCTTTCTCTCCAGCTTTTTAGAAAAGATTTTATTTGCTTCATTCTTTATTATCTTCCAGAATTTTTGGGCCTTCGAGCATAACCACCATAGGTGGAAGAAGGTTCCACTCCGGACTCCGCAGTTCCAACAATTAGTTTTAACGTTCGGATATATTTTGGCCAATTTATCTGGGGCCAAGTACCATCTGTATAAGATTTTGACCCAGTTTTCTTTAAATTTATGACAGGTTGAGAAGTTGGTGTTTTTTTCCCAGATCGACTGCCATGTACTCCATTTTATCTTGACCCCTACGTTACGTGACCATTTTTTAACATGGTCATCTATTTTGGGGTCTCTTGCGGAAAGTAATTTATATATCTTTCCCACCAGATTTTTGTCAGGTCCAGTGAGGACCGCCTCCCACTCATGTTGGTCGCCCTCAAATCCTTTTTTTTTATCCACTTTAAATTTTTCGGTGACTTGGTGGTATGTAAACCAGCCCAACTCCCTGCCCTCCATGGTTAGCTGCTCCTTGCTTTTTAATCTATAATCGAGCCCGTTCCAATATAATAGCTCTTTATAGGTATGCCATTTAGTATCGGGCAGTTGTCTTAGGCGAAATGCCTCGACTGGTGATAACCATGTTGGGGTTTTGGAGTATATTTTATTGAAGTGTTTATTCCAAATTCTAATTAAAGGGTCTCTGATATAGTGGTTTTTGAAATTATGGTCTTTGATTTCTTTATTGTATCCGAGATATCCGTGGAAACCAAATTTAAGATCATAGCCTTCCAGATTCAATAGTCTGTTGTCATCTAACTTTATCCAGGTAGTGACCCATGCCAAACAATTTGCCTCAAAGTATCGCCTTAAATCTGGGACCCCCAGCCCGCCGTTCTTTTTATTTGCTTGGAGTAATTTCATCCGCACACGGGGTTTTTTCCCACTCCAAATGAATCTGGATAGATCTCTCATCCAGATATTAAATTGTGAAGCTTTTTTAATAATGGGGAGGGTGGCAAAGAGAAAATTCATCCTGGGGAGAATCATCATCTTTACAATCGCGATTTTACCTAGGAAGGATAGGTTCAGCTTGGTCCATTGATTAAGGTCTTTTTTGATTTTTTCCCATGTCCCCTCATAGTTATTTTTAAATAAATTGGAGTTCTTGGGGGTGATGTTTATCCCCAAGTACTTCACCTTACTAACTATATTAATATCTGTTCTTTTTTGAAGGTCTAGCTTCTCGGAGTCGGTCAGATTAATAGTCATCATTTGTGTTTTGGCTTTGTTTATTTGAAACCCTGCTAGGTTCCCGAATTTTTCAACCCTCCTCAGCCACTTTTCTGAAAGAGCATTAGGATCTTCCACAACTAATACAAGGTCGTCAGCATATGCTTGAGTTTTAATTACTTCTCCCTTTAACCGAAGACCTTTGAGTGCCTCGTCCTTCCGTATCTCATCCAGTAATACTTCCAGTATCCAGATAAAAAGCAGCGGAGATAGGGGACATCCTTGTCTAACCCCTTTTTGTATATTGATAAAGTTAGTTTTTGATCCATTCACCAGAATTCTGGCCCTTTGTTTGGTATATATGGCTTTTATTGTGTTGAGAATATTGTAACCGATATCAATTTCTTTTAGCAGATGCTCAAGGTAATCCCAATTAGTTCGGTCAAACGCCTTTTCGGCGTCTAAAAAAATCAATGCCACTTTTTTATTTATATTTTGGTTGTAATATTCAATGACATCAATAATAGTTCGCATATTTGTTTTAAGATGTCTGTCTGGTAAGAACCCATTTTGGTCTTTATGGATTTTATGCTTTAAGTAACCTTTCACTCTCTCTGCAATTATGGAAGCGAAAATTTTATAATCTGCATTAAGCAGTGAGATCTGCCTGTAATTCTCCGGTTGTATTGGATCTTTGCCAGATTTAGCTATCAATATTATGTTTGATTCGCCCCAGGACTCCGGTGCTTTCCCTTGTTTCATCACCCCGTTAAATACCAATTTAAGCATGTCCACAATCTCCGCGCTGTGATCTTTATAAAACTCGGCGGTAAACCCGTCGGGCCCCGACGCCTTTCCCCGTTTTGCTCTTAAGATTGCCCTTGATATCTCCTCTTTTGTTATTTCTTGATTTAGCCTGGTTCGATCCTCCTCGGAAACTCTGGCCATCTTTTTATTACTAATATGAGCCACCAAGTCTTCCACCCTTATATTCTCTTTTGAGTATAGACTAGAGAAGTAATTCTCTAGCATCTCTTTTATCTCTTTTTCAGAAGTTGCTTCCTTTTGATTATACTTTAACTTATGGATCACATTTCTTTTCCTTTTCATTTTTAGCTGCCACGCAAGTAACCTGCCCGGTTTATTTGCCTGTTCGAAATATTTCTGATTCATGTATCTTAGGTTCCTCGCAATTTTTTCTAGGTCAAAGAATTCCAGTTGTTTCTGTAAAAGCTTTAGTTCTTTCTGAACTTGTTTATTTTTAGGGTTATCTTTTAGTATTTTTTCCGCCCTCTCTAATTTACTTAACGTATCTTTGTACTCTTTTTCTTTTTTCCTCTTATATATAGATTGGTGCTTCATAAAGAACCCCCTCATGAATGCTTTGCTAGCATCCCAAATTATATTGGTGTTATTATTATTTTTACAGTTAATTTCAAAGAATTCTTTGACCGTTTGTTTACTTTTTTCCTTTAGTGTAATTCCTTTCATTAATGCTGCCGGGTACTTCCAGGTATACTCGGTGCTTCTATCAGCGATGTCGACTTCCACCCCGCCGTGGTCAGAGACCTGGCGGGGAAGGATTTTAGTTGTTCTGACTAGGGTCGCTATATTTGATGAAACCAGAATATAGTCTATGCGTGACCACGTTTGATGTCTGTCCGAATAAAAGGTAAAATCCCGCGTCTTGGGGTGTTGTGCCCTCCATACGTCTAGGATCCCCATATTTTTAGCCAACTCGAAAAAGGGTTTAGGCAACTTGCCATGCATTCTTAGTTTTCCTTTTCTTGGATGGCTCCTATCCAGTTGTGGCTCAATCACCCCATTCATGTCCCCCATTACTATTAAGCTATCATACTCTACATCGAACAGTTTGTCCTCCAATATCTTAAAGAAGTTAGTCTTACTATCATTGGGGGCGTATACATTACAAATCAGCCATGATTGGTTACCATTCTGGATTTTCACCCCGATATATCTACCCTCCAGATCTTTAAATTCGATTTTAGGTTGCCAAACGTTATCAATATATAGGGCTACCCCTTTTTTCTTTTCTTTGGCCGAGGCCTCGAAAAGCTCTCCCAGGGTTTCTTTTCTCAGCAAATGTACCTCACTGCTTTTGACATGTGTTTCTTGAATCGCTACAATATTAGCTTTTCTTTTCCTTAAATAATTGAATACTCTTTTCCTCTTCCCCCCACTGTTCAGTCCGTTGACATTAAGGGAAATGCACCTGAGGTGTTTCATTCTATGTCTGATGTCCTGCCTTCCTCGGACTCGTCTTTATCAGTTTCTTCCTTTCCTTCTTCTTTTTCTTCTCCTACTTCCTCCTCTCCGCTCTCAAGTCCAATATCAATGTCCTTATTGTCAATGTCCTCTCTCTGATTGGGGTTGTCGTCTAAAATACCTCCGGTGGCATCCTCTTCTTGATTCAATATGGTCTCTTTGGGGGTAGGCCACCGATTAGGGTGTTTGTCTCTTTCGCTATTCCTCTGCCTCCCACCTTGAGCTTCCTCTTTCAGTTCTTTTTCGAACCTCCTCAAAAATTCTTTGGCTTTGTTGATCGAGGTCAACCAATATTTCCTGCCTTTGAAGGTGGCCATGACCCCCTCCAATTTTTCCCATCGGTACCGGATGTCATTGGCCTTTAGTATCTCCGTTAGGAAATAATATTCTTTTCTCCTATCGAGGATTTCAATTGGAATTTCTTTCATGATTAGGACAGGCTTTCCCTTATAGGATCCTTTTGTTTTCCTTTGCCATTTCAAAATATTGTCCCGTATGCATTTTAAAGAATATGTAGCTATGATATCTCTGGGGACTTTGTTTCTTTTGGCATAACTTGAGTTAAGTCGAAAAATCTATCCACTTTTCCCTCAATATACGCTACCGAGGCATTTAGGATCTTGGCGGAGATAGCGATAATGATTTCCTTTAGCCGTTCCCCCTCCTCTTCCTCCACCCCTCTAAAGCGGAGTTGATGCTCTTTCACTTCGAGGTCCATCCTTAGCTGTTTTTCCTGATAGGAGCAGATTTGGTTTTCTAGGTCTTCCACTTTTCCGACCATTGTTTTTTGATTATTTTTAAGCTCGGTGTTTTCTTTCTTTAGATTTTCCATCTCCTCCTTCATAACTGTCAGACCACTGTTCAAGTTTGCCATCTCTTCTTTCATATCAGTGAGATCCCCTTTCAGTTCTGATTTCATCTCCTTCAGCTCGGATTTGAGATCTTTCCGGGAGTCTTTAATTTCTTCTTTCATCTTCTTTCTATCCTCCTCTCCTCCCTTAAGCATTTTTTGATTCCCATCATTTCTGCCATCAATTCCTTAAATCCGGGCTCCGATGCATTAGAGAGCCTCCTTGGGATTTCACCTTTCTTCTCCATTCTGTTTCTGGTGGCCATCACTGTCAAGCTCATTGGATGGGGGCTTTCTTCCCTTGGTCGTTGCCTCTCCTCTTCCCCTATTGGTATTTTTGATTTGATGCTATTGCTCTCTGAAGTACCAACCGGGCACACCGGACTCGGTTCTCTAGTCTTTTGGGGGTTTCGTTCCTCTATTTCACTTCTGACGTCACTACAAGCACTTCGTGGCCCTTTCCGTCGCTTCGCGGCAACTCCTCGGAAACCCTCGTTTCAGGCTATGGTGGGGGGTTCTGCAGTTGATTTTGTTACTAGCTCTAGGAGTCCTGAGCTGCCCGTCACTTCCTTTCACTCCTTACTGCTTCCGCTCTCCGGTCAGGGGCACTCTTCCCTCCTCCTCCCTTCTCCCTCTTACTGGCTGGTGAGCGGTGTCCTCACTTCCGTCCTTCCGATGCCGGGCTCCTTCTTATCTCTCCTCTCGATCTTCTTCAGCCATTTTCCAGTCTCACGACGGTAGGGGGACCCCAGCATCTCTTCCGGATTTCACCCTCTCTCCCCGTTTGCAGTCTTGGGTGTCTTCTCTTTTTTTTTCCCTTTGTGCCTCCTGATTTCGAGTGCTATTTGGCAACCCAGATCTGAATGGGATCCCGACCGGTCTCGATTTTTAAAGCTTCTCTCGTCTCCCAGGTTGATTTGTTTTTTCCTTCATCGGTTACCTTCATCCCCTGTGCGGGCTGGCGGGCGGGAGGTAGTGATCTGCCGCAGCGGATCGTGCCTTGGGAAGGGATCCCTCCGGGCCTCTTCTGCCACCGATGGCCTTGCCCGGCTCCTTGAGGGGCGGGGCTCAGCTACGGGGCTATTTCCTTGCCCTGGACCTTAGAGTTCACTTTCCAGAACTCAGGTGAGTGTATATTCACTCGATCCCTTCCTGGCCTCGTCTCCAAGATGAGCCCTCTGGGAGCCCTCTCAGAACGCAGCCCTCACCGCCATGACCAGACCGGAAGTTTCAAGACCGTGTTCTTATCTAGAGGCACATGATGTTCTCTGGCTAATCACAGCCTGTGCTTGTGTACCAATCAAAGTGGATTATTCTCGTCACTGCTGCTGGCAAACTATTTTTTTGCTATGCTACTCCACTTCTAGTCTAAAGCAGCACCTCTCTCTGACATTCCTTCTGTTAAGGTATCGATTTCTCCTTTATAACAACTGCTTTTTAAAATAGTGGTCATTGAGAGGATCATATCATATGTTACCAAATTAGCAAATACACTATGAAGAATTATAGCTTCCTCTTTGGTCAAAACTGGGGGTGAGGGGGATGCATTGAAATAAGCCACGATTTGAACCCATACACCTAAATCCCTGAATGGTAGTAAAACAGTTTTGGTACTTTCTGTGGAGGAGAAAGGTCAGAGAGTGATGCTGCACACGTGTAGAGCTTTGAAAAGTGGGTTTCTGTGCCAAGAATCAGGCAGGCACTTGCTCCGTGAATGTAACACTGTGATTGGTGCTTCTAATCAATGCTGTGACTTGTTAAAATACACCCCGTGCCTAGCGTGAGATAACGTAGGCTTGGATTGGTCTAACAGTACAGGGTGTGCTATTTGGTGACGTTAGTGCCAAAGGGAGAAGAACTGCGCATGTACAGAGGGATTCTGCCCCATCCGTTGCTGGCAAGGAAAGGCAGAAAGTGAAATGTTGCTAATCGGGTACATGAGCGTCCCAGGCCACTGATATGTACTGTGAGAAAGAACTAACTTAGAAATGTTCATTGTTCTAACACATAGGTGGGGTTTTGAGATGTGATGCTAATGAAAATGTAATGTTTATTGGATTAATGAAATGCCATGAGACACCAGCCAATTATGATTGTGTAAAATCCATGAAGGAGGGTGGGCTTTTCCAGATGCCGCCATGGGGGTATAAATGCTTTGTACTGAGAGTGACCGGGGCCGTTTGCCCCTGATAACAGCTTGTTCTGTTTGGCAACCCCACCAGCTGGTGTTATCAATAAATCTCTTTGATTTCACACGAACAGTGAAGTTGTTGCGTGTTTCCTCATCCCTGCTGCCCGCACGTTTGCGCACCTGTTGGTAAGAGGTCATTTGCCAATCCGGAGTTCCATAACTCCCCAATTTGCTGCTTCAGTAGGTCAAGATACCTGTATTCATTTATTAATGGTCATACGTTGGTTGGGACTAAAAATCAAATTTAGGCTATATTTTGAAGTTAATTTGTTCAGAAACTGTTAAGTTCTGATGAAACACAAAATTATGTTTCTTTTAATTTTATATTTCATACTAGCTTTGGGATCCGGCGGTGCCCGGTGTAATGATGTCGATTATTTGTGTGTAAATGTTGTGTGACATATGTTAAATGTATGTTGTTTTGTGTAGTTCGGGGGAATATTATATGGATTGTTGCTGTGGGTGAAACAGAGGGGAGGCTTGGCAGAAGCTTTGAAGAGCTGTCGCCATGGCAACCAGGGCTAGAGGCTTTTAGAATGTTCAAGGTTTGAATTTTACAGTTGATAAAGAGCGGTTGGAAGCCAACTGCCACAAGAGAGGGGGAGGAGTTCTGTTCTGAGTTAGTTGGTCCTGAGGACTGTAAGAGAACAGTTCAGTGTTTTAGTTGGTCTTAAGGTCTGCAAGAGAGCAGTCCAGTTGTATGGGTATAGAGACCCTAGTTGAAGTTGGAAGAGTCCAGGGGTTTATAGAGGTTTAGTGGAAACCCTATAATATATCCCCATTGTGTTTTGTGTAACAGAATAAGTTTGTGCCTCTGAGGAAGTATAAAACCAACCAAGATTTTGTACCCATTTGTGTCATAATAAATTGTTTGCATTTTAAAAGAAAAACACCTCTCCTAATTCTTTTATTGGTGGTGGCCCTCAAGGTCAGTGGTCGGACAGATAAATGGTGGCAGCGTGGTCAAGTGGATACTGAGAAATTATAAATCTCTGCAGTTCAATGGTTAATAAAGGAGATAGTCTACCCTGCCATAAGACGGAAGTGGCTGAGGTAACTTCAAGGTCCCTTTGCATTGAGGGTCAGCAGTTTGGATATAGAAAGATTGTCCAGTCTGAGGCCGGTCAACAAGGGGTTGTCACACCCGGGTTATTTGAAATGGGCTGAGGCCTAGGAAGCCTTACTGTTCATTCTGGCTAAGGCCTAGGAACCCTTACTGTCCATTCAGGCTGAGGCCTAGGAAGCCTTACTATCAATGCAGGCTGAGGCCTAGGAAGCCTTATTGTTCATTTAGGCTGAGGCCTAGGAACCCTTACTGTCCATTCAGGCTGAGGCCTAGGAAGCCTTACTGTCAATGCAGGCTGAGGCCTAGGAAGCCTTACTGTCAATTGAGGCTGAGGCCTAGGAAACCTTACTGTCAATTGAGGCTGAGGCATAGGAAGCATTACTGTCAATGCAGGCTGAGGTCTAGGAAGCCTTACTGTCAATTCAGGCTGAGGCCTAGGAAGCTTTAATGTCCATTCAGGCTGAGGCCTAGGAAGCCTTACTGTCAATTCAGGCTGAAGCCTAGGAAGCCTTACTGTCATTGCAGGCTGAGGTCTAGGGAGCCTTACTTTTAATTTAGGCTGAGGCCTAGGAAGCCTTACTGTTAATATAGGCTGAGGGCTAGGAAGCCGTACTGTCAATTTAGGCTGAGGCCTAGGAAACCTTACTGTCAATGCAGGCTGAGGCCTAGGAAGCCTTACTGTCAATTCAGGCTGAGGCCTAGGAAGCCTTACTGTCAATTCAGGCTGAGGACTGTTGGGAAATGTGGTGTTTACCTTTTCAGTGGCAACCAATCCCCTCTGTCTGGGGCCATAGAATGTTGGGGTTTTGAGGCTGGCCAATTACAGTCATTTATGCAAATAATTCCACAGTGGCAGCCAATAGAAACGCTGGCACATATTCCTCCCGTCGCTCGCTCGGTCGCCTGGTTGCTCCACTGCAAACACTGATTTTTATTATATGTAATAGATAAATAAATAACAGAGAGAGAAAAAACAACAAATCCAAAACGACATTGGCAATAACATGTCAAGAAACGATTGTTGCCTTAAGAATTCCTGTGTACTTTGTCTGTTCAAATAGGGTCAGATAGGAAAGTGAAAGGGCTACAAGTGTCCCAGAGACACTTGATCTTGTCTTCAAGTTCAAGGACATGATTGTCTCAACCAGCCCAATATGCATGATCTGCTAAAAGAGTCGCCACTGTCCCCCTCTTCACATGCACATTTCCGATTCAATAAATACTGATATTTGTGATCTGTTTTCCCATTGGAATTAAATTTCTATTCGACTTTCTTACCCCAAGGGAAAAAATGCCAAATGCCAAAGATATAACTGAAACAGATGCAGACGACATACAGAATAGCTGTTGAAAAGATGTTTTGGTTTATTATATTACTACTAAAGTGGTTTTGGTACTTTTCCAACAGGAGTACAGTCAGAGAGTGATGCTGCACACGTGTAGAGCTTAGAAAAGTGGGTTTCTGTGCCAAGAATCAGGCAGGCACAAGCTCCGTGAATGTAACACTATGATTGTGCTTCTAGCCAATGCAGTGATTTGCCAAAGTACATCCCGTGCCTAGCGTAGATAACGTAGGCTCAGATTGGTCTAAACAGTACAAAGCATGAGGTTTGTTTACCTTAGTGCCAAATGGATAAGAACAGAGCAAGCGCAGAAGGGTCTGCCCCCTCCTTTGCTGGCAGAGAAAGAGGCAGAAGCAAATGTTGCGCATGACAGGTACAGAGCTTCTCCCTGGCAGACGCCCAGGAAAAGTTTCTGTAGATTTGTTGCAAAGCAAAGCAAGGCCACTGGCCAGAGCTGATAACATACATGGGAAAATGATTTCTTGCTGCGCAATAATGCTAAACGAATAGAAGCCTGATAATGAGATGATGCTAATGATGCTAATGAAAATGTTATGTTTAATTGGATTAATGAAATGTTCTGTAACACCAGCCAATGATGTTTGTGAAATGTTCATGAAGGAGGGCGGGCTTTTGTGGATGCCGCCATGAAGGGTATAAGAGCTTTGTGTTAAGGATGACCGGGGCCGTTTGCCCTTATCGCAGCACGTTCTGTGGGCAACCCCACCAGCTGGTGTTAAGCAATAACTCTTTGATTTCATGTTGAGCAGTGAAGTTGTTGCGTGTTTTCTCATCCCTGCGCCCCGCACGTCCATGCCGCCGTTTTGGTAAGAGGTAACTTGCCACTTGGAGTTCCATAACTCCCAATTTGCTGCTACACTACCTCAGGTACCCGGTGTTGCTCAGGTTATTTGAAAAAGTCAATTTGTAAATTGTACAAAATGGTCTTCTCCTGTATCTGAGAGGCCTGCCAGTTTCTGCCTGGTCCAGCTTATGGGCTAACAGACTAGAAGGCATCAAATCTGATCTGTTCTGGAAGCCATGCAGTCATATAAACTTGCTGCAGAGAGCTCTAAAAGGGAGGAGCAGGATAAGTTGGTGGGAAATGAGGTTTCAAAGGGAAAAGCAAAGAAGACGGAACAAGAAACGAAGCTGTTGTTGTTCTGAGAAAGGGTGAGCCATGAAATAGATTAAAGAAAGATCCAATTGCTTTAGAAGCTGTGGTGTCGACAAACAGAATTATTTCTTACATGGAGAGCTCTGTTGAGCAATTTCAGGAACCAGGGAGATATACTATTAGATGTACCCTCATATTACGAGGTTACCCTTGTATATCTCCCAGAGCATCCAGAGGGTTAAGCCCAGTGTAATGGATTGGCCTACTCTAAAGGGTTGGTGTAAAAGGCAGAAACCCGGCCTGGCTTGCTAAAGCTAAGGAGAGCTATGGGGAAGAGCAAACAGGCAGCCTCATAGCCAGGAGTGCAGTCTGATTGGCTGCTGAAATTGGAGGGAAAAGCTCAGCAACTGGAGATGGACGGAGCTAGAAGGGGGAGCTGAAGCAGCCATTTTTAGATCAGTTAGGAGTTTGGTAGGGAAGAAGACAGGAGTTTGAAGGGGGAAGGAAAGAAGGAAGGAAGTTGGGAACTGTTGGTTATATGAAAGATACCTCTGTGAGGATAATAGTTAATAGGCCTCTATAGTTATTAGAGTGCTGTGGGAGGAAGGGAGATTCAAAAGGCTTAAAAGATTCTGTTTGGATTTCTGTGTGTGGAACTCTGTTTTAAGAAACTCAAGATAATAGTACCATCCTCTGTAAGAAGTAAAGCCTGATAAGTTGAGACCATTACGCATATTGACTGTTCAAAATAAACAACATATTCCTGTGTCATTTTCACTGAAGTCTTTGTGTGGCTTTTTAAATATTCCAGTTGAAGGAGGTGGCCTGTTAAAATAATAAATTGGTGGCAGCAAAAGAAAATTTTAATAAATAATCGGAAGCAACAAAGGCAAAATATAAAATATGGTGGTAGCTTCCCACTGTCTGGCCTTGCCTTGAGCCAGACCTTGTCATTTGTCCTGTGCCCTCCGTCTTGTGTGTGGTGTGCCTTTTGCAGATTGTTGTTTGTCCTCCATCTTTGTGGGTGGTTGTTGCACCCAGCATATTACCTTCCTTGTGTATTTATCCATATTTGTCATTGTCTGAATAAGGTGCCATTGCAACTTGAAAAGTGATGTTGAATAACTATGTTTAGTCTCATCAGAATTCTAAAAGTGTCTGGTAAATTTAGTCTCATGCATTTGAGGTTCAAACTTCTTATCATGCCTACTAATGGAATTCACTGGAAACTGAAATGTGCTCATTCCAGTGTTCACACTCTGACTTGCATTCTTGAGTGTCCACCAAAGTTTATCAGTGGAGCCTGATTTCTGTCAAAGTCTATTGCCACAGTTTTCAAGTGTTTCCAACAGACGTGGTTTCCTTTTGTAATTATAAATTACCAATTAACATTCATTTTCAGTTATTTTAAGACTTAAAACTGTGTAACTAAAAGAGAAATTGGATTTAATTAAATGTATATAAAATGTAGAATGAAGCATATAATTTTAATTATTTTGTGTTATGGAACTACGCTTTAAAAAGGTGTCAACGCTCACACACACCCCCCACCATTTTTTATTGGCTATGACCCTGACTATGGATATTTAACTAACTAACTAACTAACTAACTTTATTTCTTATGAGTCGCCCTCCACCAAAGGTGCTCTGGGCGACCATGGTTACATAGTCACCGCTTGTTACTAACAATCATAGGCTCTTCTGAATCCAGATCTTTTACTCTAGAAATATCTACACTGCCTTTCTGCTTTAGATATATATAAATCCTACATTATATAACATTTTGTAAATAAGCTGGAATATAACATGAAGTGTATTTTAAACCATAACTTCTCAGAAAAGGCTTTCAGAACTAATGGTAATTTCTGTTCTTGTTTATAACAGAAAACAGGTTTTTATTTCCTGAGGCGAATGTGCAAGTAGCAGCTCCCAAAATATGTTTATGATTTTTTTAAAAAAGGTCACACAGAATAATGTTAATATTTTTCATCTTGTCAACTTTTAAAGGCATTTATCATTCTTGTAATCTGAATGCATTTACATTGTTTTTGTAGTCACAGTCAGCATCATTATTCCTCTTTGCTGCAGTACGCCATTATTTATTATGCTACTGTTAAAACCAATAGATGCCTGGTTCTAAATATGCATTTATGAAGTATTTATATTATCTGCTAAACTGTGAAATAAAGTGAAGGAGTGCCAATTTTTTTGCATGTGCCAAAAATCTCTTTACTTAACTGCTACAAAAACCAGATGTATTTCCTCCCCATTCCTCCACAATTTGATATTGCTGGCATAAACAGATTTACTTAAATACATTTGGCTATCAATGAACAGGTCATAAAGTGTAGTTGTCTATAGCGGTATGCTGTTTATATCGGAACATACCCTAAAGGCATCAGATCCTGTCTAATATTTGAGGGGTCAGCCCTGGTTAATACTTGGATGGGAGACCACCAACAAATGCCAGTTTCTATAGGCTATATTTAACCTCTGAGCATTCATTGCCTTTGAAAACCCTATGAACACATGGAGCTATCCTAAGTCAACAGGAATCTTGAAGGCACATGTATACACACACATTTACAGATAAATTCTCCATTAAAAAAGCCTAAAAGTGTAGAGAGCACCTTTCAAATAGCTTACCTTGACAATATAAAATGGCATTTAGAAATGAAAATCTGCTCTCTGCCCCCACGTTCCTCTCCCTGAGAAAGTCATGTACTTAACAATCTATTAGTCTGTTCCATCTGTTGTTGTATATTTTTCATGAGTTTTAACATTCTGGTTGTAGAACTTAAATGATGAGTAAAATGTCAAATCACCTAAAATAATCATAGGCATGACAACCAAAATGTTAGCCTGGCTTGTCTGTCTAGAAAATAGTTCACAGGAGAGCAGTATCTCTCTGCCTCAAAGATGCTACTGTGTCCTTTTTTTCTACCGTAGTAAACTTTCAAAGACGTGCTGGATTTTAGCAGCATGACTCTTATGGATTTTAATGAGAATCATGTGACTTAAAACCCACAGAAATTTCAAGGTTTATTGCAACTCACAAAACCTAGATTATTGGGAAGATTAGTAAATGTTTTTATCTGGAAATAGCAGCCTGTTGGTAGTCCTTATTACAAAAAGGTATTCTATCAAGGGAATGTATATAAATATTAATTGTATATTGGACGAGGCTGGGGGGGTTAATCTCTCTCAGCTCTGCCCACCGGGTTATTCCGTACAGCACCAAGCGAGACCGGGAGGGCGGGGAGGGGGAGTCGCAGTGGTCTATAAGGATTCCATCCCCTTGACCAGGTGCCCCATCCCGCAATCAACCATGTTCGAATGTGTCGGCCTAAGGGTTGGTGATCGGGACAGGATAGGGATTCTGCGAGTGTACCGACCACCCCGCTGCACTACAGTCTCCTTACCTGAGCTATCCGGAGTGGTCTCAGGCTTGGCCGTGGAGTCCCAACGGCTCATTGTGCTGGGAGACTTCAACGTCCATGCCGAGACCCCTCTATCAGGAGCGGCTCAGGACTTCATGGCTGCCATGGCAACCATGGGCCTGTCCCAGCTAATATCAGGTCCCACCCATAGTGCAGGACACACGTTAGATCTGGTTTTTTGCCAGGGATGGGATGAAGGTGGCGGAGTAGAGGAACTGACCATCATTCCTTTGCCATGGACCGACCACCACCTGATCAGGTTTAGACTTACTGTGCCTTTCCACCTCTGCAGGGGTGGTGGACCCATTAGAATGGTCCACTCCAGGAGACTTATGGATCCGAATGGATTCCTGACGGCTCTTGGGGATTTCCCCGCCTCCTCAGTAAGTGACCCTGTCGAGGCTCTTGTTTCTCTCTGGGACAGGGAGATGACAAGGGCTATTGACACGATCGCTCCAGAACGCCCCCTCTCGAGTAACCGAGCTAAACCAGCTCCTTGGTTTACTGAGGAGCTGGCAGCAATGAAGCGAAAAAAGAGGAGGCTAGAGTGCGTGTGGCGTCGGAAGCGGAGCAGATCAGCTCGTGCGCGCCTGGTCCCCTTTTTGAGGACTTATGACACAGCAACAAAAGCCGCACAAAAAACATCTATCGCGGCCAAGGTGGCCGCCGCGAAGAACCGTCCAGCGGAACTGTTCCGAATCGTTAGGGGTCTTTTAAATCCGCCACAGTGCGAGATCCCTGACGGCTCGGTGGTACGCTGTGAAGAATTTGCTAAGGCCTTCGGATAAAGTGGCGCTGATCCGTTCGATTTCGATACCACTTTAACGGCAGTCTCTGAGGATGTGACACGAGCATCTGCTTGTCCGGTTTTAATGGATTCGTTTCAATTGGTTCAGCTTGAGGATGTGGACAAGATCCTTGGAGAGGCGAGGCCCACCACATGCATCCTAGACCCCTGCCCATCCTGGCTGATCAAGGAAGCCAGAGGGGGTTTGGCAGAGTGGGTGAAGGTGGTGGTTAATGCCTCCTTACAGGAGGGCAAAATTCCAGCCAGCTTAAAGCAAGCTGTGATAAAACCGCTGAAAAAAACCATCACTGGATCCCACTCAATTAGTGAACTATCGGCCAGTTTCCAATCTCCCTATTTGGGCAAAGTCATGGAACGTGTGGTGGCTTCGCAACTCCAGTGTTCTTGGTAGACACTGATTATCTTGATCCGGCACAGTCTGGCTTTAGGCCGGGACATGGTACTGAAACAGCCTTGGTCGCCTTGGTAGATGATCTACGCCGGGAACTCGACAGGGGGAGTGTGTCCTTGTTGGTTCTGCTGGACCTCTCAGCGGCTTTCGATACCGTTGACCACGGTATCCTTCTGGGTCGCCTTGCAGACATGGGGCTTGGGGGTACTGCTCTGCAGTGGCTCCAATCCTTCCTGGAAGGTCGTACCCAGAAGGTGTCATTGGGTGGCACCTGTTCGGCTCCACAGCCGTTGTCCTGTGGAGTCCCTCAGGGTTCAGTTCTGTCCCCTGTCACTCCTTCCCACCTATCACCAAGGAGGCTGTCAGACCTTGAACCGGTGCCGGGCCGCTGTGTCGGACTGGATGAGGGCTAGCAAATTGAAACTAAATCCAGACAAGACAGAGGTCCTCCTAGTCAGCCGAAAAGCCGAACAGGGCATAGGGTTACAGCCTGTGTTGGATGGAGTTACACTCCCCCTGAAGACGCAGGTTCGCAGCTTGGGAGTGATCCTGGATTCATCGCTGAGCCTGGAACCCCAGGTCTCAGCGGTGGCCGGGGGAGCTTTTGCACAGTTAAGACTCGTGCGCCAGCTGCACCCGTACCTTGGGAAGTCTGATCTGGCTACGGTCGTCCACGCTCTGGTCACATCCCGAATAGATTACTGCAACGCACTCTACGTGGGGCTGCCTTTGAAGACAGTTCGGAAATTGCAATTAGTCCAACGGGCGGCAGCCAGATTGCTAACGGGAGCTACATACAGGGAGCATACCACCCCCCTGTTGTGTCAGCTCCACTGGCTGCCGGTCCAATTCTGGGCTCAATTCAAAGTGCTGGTTTTGACCTTTAAAGCTCTATACGGTTCTGGCCCAGCCTACTTGTCCGAACGCATCAGCCGCTATGTCCCACCTCATAATCTAAGATCATCCGGAGAGGCCCTGCTCTCGCTCCCGCCTACGTCTCAGATGAGGCTGGTGGGGACGAGGGATAGGGCCTTCTCGGTGGTGGCTCCCCGCCTGTGGAATGCGCTTCCTATTGATGTACGATCCACCACATCCCTCCTGGCCTTCAGGAAAAAAGTAAAATCCAGGCATTTGTACACAAGGACCAGGCATTTGTACACAAGCACAAGGCAGCATTTTAGATTGGTTTTTAATGAAAGTGGGTGATTATGGCCAATGTTTTTATGGACTGAACATTGTTTTAATCCAGAGTGAATGGTGCTAATGTAGTTGTATTTTAATGTATTTTTAATGTATTTTAATTGTTGAAGGGTTTATATTGTGATTATGTGAGCATCGAATTGTGCCATACTGTAAGCCGCTCTGAGTCCCCCCTTGGGGGTTGAGAAGAGCGGGGTAAAATCCCGAAATAAAATAATAAAAAATAAATAAATTGTATATAATCAACAATTGCTTCAGTGTATCTAGTCTAGTTGGGACCATCAATAGGAATTGGCATTTACACCAAACCTAACTACCATATATTCTGGAATACAAGACGACTGGGGCTATAAGACGACCCCGCAAAATATAGAGTTAGGGATATACTCGCCATTTAAGACAACTCCACATTCCATGGAGTGATGGCTGGGGGCGATGGCCTGCTGGGCTCCTTCTCTCCCTTTCCTCCCTCCCTCCCTCCCTCCTCCCTCCCCCTCTCCCTCCCTCTCTCTCTCTCTCTCTCTCTCTCTCTCTCTCTAAGGCGAGGCCTCACACGCCAGCGGTCAAAGGAAAAGGCGAGCTGCGGCTCCGGGCTGCAGTATGCCTGAGATGCAGGGCCGTAGCCAGGATTTTGATTCGGGGGGGGGGCTGAGTTTGGTTCGGGGGGGCTAAGACTGGGTGGAAGAGGGTCTACCCTAGCAAACCTTTTGTATTGTTATCCCAAAACCCCATGAATGTGGGATATAATGAGCATGGTGATCATGTCATGATATGAATAAACATAACAGTTTAAATAATGTACCAGTAAGGCCTTTTCGCGGACCACCCTGAGAATTTCAGGGGGCTGAAGCCCCTAGCCCCTGGCTACATGCCTGCTGAGATGGGTTTGCTGAGACTCTCTTGTAGCCATAGTTTCCTGGCATTTACACCAAACCTAACTACCATATAATCTGGAATACAAGATGACTGGGGCTATAAGACGACCCCCAAAATATAGAGTTAGGGATATACTCGCCATTTAAGACGACTCCACATTCCATGGAGTGATGGCTGGGGGCAATGACCTGCTGGGCTCCTTCTCTCCATTTCCACGGCTCCTTCTGCTCCCTTTCCTCCCTCCCTCCTCTCTGTCCTCCCTCCTCTCTCTCTCCCCTCTCTCTCCTCTCTCTCTCTCTCTCTCTCTCTCTCTCTCTAAGGCGAGGCCTCGCACGCCAGTGGTCAAAGGAAAAGGTGAGCTGCGGCTCCGGGCTGCGGCGTGCCGGAGATGGGTTTGCTGAGGCACTCTTGGAGCCAGGGCCGTAGCCAGGATTCTGGGGGGCTGAGTTTGCTGAGACACTCCTTGGAGCCAATAACCCCAGAAGGTGGGATATAATGAGCATGGTGATCAGATCATGATATGAATAAACATAACAGTTTAAATAATGTACCAGTAAGGCCTCCCCAGAGTACCTCAGCAAGCCCATCCTGGCAGGCATGCCTCAGCAAGCCCATCCCAGGCATGCCGCAGCCCGGGGCCACAGCTCGCCTTTTCTTTTGACCGCTGGCACACGAGGCCTCACCTTAGAGGGACTGCCACTCCTCTCAGACCCTCTGTTGCGGAAACTCCAGGCGGACAGAGAGAGAGGGAGGGAGGAAAGGGAACAGAAGGAGCCAAAGGCGCCTCCTTGGAACCAAGGCGAGCGGGGCCATGGGGACAGCCCAGCAGGCCATCACACCCAGCCGGTCTCCATGGCAATACAGCCTGCCGCTCCTCCTCCCTGTGTCCTTCCTCTGCCCTCCTCCTAAGGTACAGTAGTTGGATTTTATTATTTTATTTTAATTATTATTACGTATTTTAATTTTATACCTGGCGTATTAAATCTTTTAATAAGATTTTTCAGGCCTAAAAAGTCGTATATACAGTAATTGCATTTGACCGGCAGCTGTCTTGAGTACTGACAAGAGATGTGCTCTCTTGTTTCAGGTACAGTAGGGTCTAGCTCATCCAATGTTCTGTATTATCCAATGCAGTCTGCCTCCCACTCAGATGCGCAGCTGTTTCAATACATTGTAATGTTTCAGTGCTAAATTCGTAAATACAGTAATTACTACATAACATACCCTGTAATTAACTGCTTTTTCTGTCGATTTGTTGTAAAACATGTTTTGGTGCTTAATTTGTAAATTCATTATGTAATTTGATGTTCAATAGGCTTTTCCGTAATCCCTCCTTATTATCCAACATTTTTTCTTATCCAACGTTCTGTCAGCCTGTTTATGTTGGATAAGTGAGACTCCGCTGTATGAGCTTAGCCATATTTTGAATGGTAGCTCTAAGAAAGTGATTGTTTAGATCTCAACTGTCCACTGAATTTCAAGTGGAAAGAACTGTGCTTTGGTTTATATTTCTGTCCCAAGTGCTATCTAATAGGTCTACATTGTTACATAATGTTTTCAGCATATTTCTCTTCTAAGCGTGGGCAGATGTGCAGCTCCCCATGGAATTATTGACTTGTATCCATCCGGAATGATGAAGCTATGTGGAACATATTTAGATCATTTAGAGCTACAACAATATGACAAGAAATAGTAAAACACCACTGAGTGAGCATAACACTGCTGATGCTTTTAGTAACCAATCTGGGGTGGTACAACACAGTAAGAAGAAATGCCCTCCTTTCTTCAAACTAAAAACATTTACTACTTCATGTTCTGCCCCATTGCTGCTTAATTTGTATGTGAGATCCTTTAGGAGTTCTTCAGAGCAAGGTGTCATCAGACAGCAATATCCAATTTCAGTTCTAGACCAAGATGTGGAAGTTATGATGGAGATACTAGCTGGCTAAATGAACTGAAACCAAATAAACCCAAATCAAATCAATGCTTTCTTCCTTTTGTTGATCAGGTGTGTAATTTAGGGATCTTGTTCTGATCTGTCTACCATTGTGGTTAGAAATACCTTTAATCAACTACATCTAATTTGTCCTTTTTATAGAGGAGGGTTGCCTAGCAATTATTATTATCCATAACTACCGCACTTTGAGAACTATTTCAATGTGTGTTCATTAATCACTCCAGTCCTGTGCACACTTTCCTGGGATTAAGTCTCTTTCAGCATAGTAGAATTTAACATCCAGAAAATAATGCAAGGACCGAGCTATTTGTTTTTCAACTGCCTTGGGATAGACACACTTCACAGGACAAAGTCATGAGAGGGATTCAATGAGCCTTTTAGGTCATGAGACTGATTAACTGCAAATATTAGGTCTATATTAAATTCATATAGTATTGTTTATGCTGACATATAATGCTTTCAAGGTTAGTGAGCCATATTCTATGGATTAAGTTCCAATTGTTGCTGAACAAACTTGGAAAAAATATTTAGCTTCAAAGTTTTTTCTTATACAAAATATAAAAGATTCTTATTCAAAGGTTTATAAAGGATGGATAGTAGTATTTTTGAGCCTTCCTTATTCTTAATTCTTATATTTGAAATACTCCAATCTGAAATGGTCCACATGGGTAGCTAAGATAGTCACAGTTTTGTTTTCTGAGGGTTCAATATATACCAACTTTGTTTCATACAGAGAATTATTAAATATATCATATGAAATTATCTTCAGGTGATGTGTATAAGGAGCTTTGGCAGCACATATACAAAAATTGGAACAATACAGAGAAGATTAACATGACCCTTGCACCAGGATGACACGCAAATTTGTGAAGCATTCCATATCTTAGAATACATTTTAATTCATTTAAAGTATTTAACTTTTATTATTAGTTAATACCATTGATATTTAATTCTATTTTTTGTATTTTTTAGATTTTAAATTGTATTGAAAGGCTTTTAATGTAAAACACTTTGAGTCTCCTTTGTGGAGAGAAAAAGCGGGTAAGCATAATCCTCATCTTCATCATCAACATCATCATCAACATCATCAGGCCGCAAGGAGGCGGAGAGGAAGGGGGCCGGTCAGGGAGGAGGAGGAGGAGGCGCCTCCTCCTCTGCTCCCTCCTCCTCGCCGCTCAGCTCAGCTTCTGGGCATGCGCGGAGGTTTTCGCGCATGTGCAGTGGCTCCGGAGCTCAAGTTGGGCTCCGGAGCCACTGGTCATGCGCGAAAATCTCCGTGCATGCCCAGAAGCTGCTGCAGGTGCTGAAGCCGAAGGCTCAACAGGCTTCAGCACCTGAAGCAGCTTCTGGGCATGCACGAAGATTTTCGCGCATGCGCAGTGGCTCCAGAGCGCAACTTGAGCTCTGGAGCCACTGCGCATGGGCGAAAAGCTTCGCACATGCCCAGAAGCTGCTGCAGGAGCTGAATCCGAAGGCTTAACAGGCTTCAGCGCCTGCAGCAGCTTCTGGGTATGCACGAAGGTTTTTGCGCATGCACAGTGGCTCCAGAGCTCAAGTTGAGCTCCGGAGCCACTGGGCATGCGCAAAAATCTCTGTGCATGCCCAGAAGCTGCTGCAGGCACTGAAGCTGACGCAGCGGCGGTGCGGACGGCACCACTGCAGCGGTGCCCCCCATCCAAGATGGCACCCTACACGGCCGCGTAGTTCGCGTATATGTAAGACCGCCCCTGGGTGGTTTACATGTAAAAAGGCAAATATTCAATGCCTCAAAATAGGTAGAAACACATCAAATAATACAAAATAATGAAGACTAACAACAGAAAATTTACAACAAGGAATTAAGCATCAAAATTAAACAAAAACCAAAACAATATTAGACCGCAGTGCATATGATGGTGTATACAGGGAGATGCGATTTGACAAATAGCCTGGATCTGAACTGTTTATGGCTTTATAGGTAACAACCAGCACTTTGTATTTAGCCCAGAAGCGGACTGGCACCAGTGCAGCTGTCGTAGCATAAGAGTCATCCACTCACAATATGGTGCTTCAGTTAGCAATCTAGCTGTCGATCTCTGCACTAATTGCAGCTTCCAAACTATATTTAAAGGCAACTCCACATACAGAGTATTGCAGTAGTCCAAATGGGATGTGACTAAGGTGTGGACTACCATGGCCAGGTCTGGTATCTCAAGGTATGAGCACAGCAGGTGCACAAGTTATAATACACCTGGTATTCCAGGATCAACTATGAGTCCAGGATAACTCCCAGACAGTGGATCTGTGTTTTCAGAGGAAGTGCGACCCAATCCAACACAAGTTGAAATCCCACACCCTGATCTGCCTTATCAGGAGTACCTCTGTCTTGTCTGGATTTAGTTTCAGCTTGTTGGTCCTCATCCAGTCCATTACTGATGAAAGGCACCGATTCAGGACCAGAATGGCATCCTTAGCATTTGGTACACAATACTACCCTCTCCAGAGTATATTCCACTCAAGCCATAGGCTAGTCCTGAGATTATATCTCCATTATCTGTCTCAGTTTTTATGGTTTGTGTAATTATCAACTATTTGGGTTGAACTAGTAAATCAGGAAGGGGGGCATTGCTGTTGTTTTAAAGAGAAAATAATACTACAGGCCATTTTTGAAAAGAAGAAAAGCAATGCAAATGGAAATAAGGCATTTTCTACAGTAATAACAATATCATGGACATGCTGATATGTTTTAATTCATATTTATTTCAGGCTCTGCTTGATACTCAGAATCTTCTAAGAGCTCAAATTTCAAATTTCACTTTCAACCTGGGATTTTCAGGGAAATTTCACCACACAGGTAAGAATGGTGGGGATGGACAGGGACCGGGAAAAATAGTTACAATCTATTAGTGTCCCTGTAGTGCACAGGATTCAAGATCAATTTAGCTGCAGCAGCTCTGTGCTATAAAATGAAAGGAAATAGGAGTGAAGAACTCTTGGAGCCTGGGGGAGGGGGAAATCTTCTTTCAGTTCCAGGCTGAATCTTCTTTCAGTTCTAGAAAATCGATTACTTCTTCCATATGCTGTGAATTTTACAATGTGAGTAACCTGACTTGAAATCCCATGCATTTCCAGCGTTATATCTGCATATAGGAATGTTACACTTTACTCTGAAATGTACCATTTCAGTGGCACAGCAGTTAGTACTACCGTCTCATTAAGATTCTTGCAATTTAATGAGTCCCTAACTATCATATTGAGTTAGAAAAACCAACCCAAGCAGCAGATTCTTGACATATGCTGTTATCTGTTTCTGCCTGCTAAAATCTTTGTTTTACAAAATCATTAAGAAATCATTCCCAGCTGAGACTGAAACTACTAAATTGCACAATTTGCCCTTGTACCTGGGTTCAAAGAAAATGTAGAAGTTTTGCTATAACAGTGTAGAACTGGACTAGATAGTGATTCTTAAAGCCTATAGCATTTGCAAAATATATACACAGTTGCCTACTACTGTTTCTCAAAATATATTGATTAGGTGTGTCCCCCAGTACTGTAGTAGTAGTAATAATAATAATAATAATAATAATAATGCACTTTATTTATACCTCTCCTTGAAGGGACTCGAGGTGGCTTACAACAATCAAGAGATACAGAAAATAATATAGAATAATATATTATGTGTGTTAAATATGTGTGTTTCTTTTGTGTAACTACTGGTGAAGTATCATTCTGTCATAATCTGAAATCAATATGCTTTCATCATCATGTTTGTCATTTTCTTTTATCATAGACTGCTTTGGTACCAATCTTGCCAAGTGTTCTTCCTGTTAGAATTGTGAGCTCATGGCAGTTGAAAGTATACACCTGGAAATTGCTTTAAAAAGAAAACAAAAGAAAACCTGCCACATTTTTAAAATGCATGATGTTTTCCAACGATGTGATGCATTTAAATCAACTTTTCTTCATTGAAAGCAAAGCATACATTAAAGCCTAAATCCAATTGGTATTCTAGAGTAAATTCTAACTAGAGCAGGTACCCAGAATCAAAAGGATTGATGTAAATTTTGTTTTATTTAAACATTGCTTCAATGGGTCCACTCTATTTGACTGATCAAATTGGCAGGATTATTTTCTGGTAGATAGGCATACAGGTGCCATGGCACCAGCTGAATATAAAGTAAATCTGAATGGCCTCTGTAATGAAGGGAAGCAGAACAAGAGGTAGAATGTGATGCAAACTGATAGGAAAAGAGAGGGAAATAATTGCTTTCTGAAGATTTGTGGCCATTTGTGGTATAGACCACTGCTTCTTAACTGTAGGTCCCTACCCCAAATGGGGTCCCTTTAGCTCAATGTTGAGGTCACGAAAAATTTGGCTGCAGTAAATGCTTTCTGAGTGCCAACACAACACATGCTGTGCTTTCAGTGGAATCTGCAGAATCTGTACTCCACAAAAAAGGAAAGCCATTCTATTTAGTAAGTCTTGTAAATATTGATTTATTTTCAGTAAATGTTTGATTTGTATACCTGTTTTATATACCTATATACCTGGGCTCACATTAAAATGCCTTGGATGGAAAGAGTTCACACATGGAAAATGCTTAAGCCCTGGTTAAGACAGTTATCTATCTACACTAAGAGTAACAGTTATTTGATGCCATTAACTGCAGTGACTCCATCCTGTGAGACATAGGATATGAAGAATTGGAATTATGTTTTTAGAGTATTCTGCTATAGAGTTCCATAGGTCTCGAGATGTTTGTACTTCTGTTCCTAGAAGCCTTGCCAGCTTGGCCAATGGTCAGCGTTCTGAAAACTGAAATCCACAATATTTGGAGTAACAATGGTTGTGAACCACTGCACTAGAACTCTGTAGCAAAGAATTCTGTACACTCCTCAAAAAAACTATAAATCCCAGGATTCCATAAGGTAGAATCATGGAAGCTTAAGTGGTGTGAAACTGCTAGCTGTATTGTGTAGATAGACTTTAAACAACTACTTATTTACCCAACTGTGAGTATTGAATTGTAGAAAAACTGCTAATGTATCCACTTTGCATATTATCAGCATCAGCCACAGTTTACCCAATGGCTATTCTAAGAAGCAGAGAAAGAAAAAGTTAATTTGCGTTGTTGCTGCAGTGTGAACAAGATCCAAGGCTCCCCGATGGCTTGAGAATGCCATGCATCTACATAATTACAACAGAATGAATCTCTTTATGTTGGCTCACCCCTGAAATGACCATATTGTTCAACTACAAAGTCATTGGTTTTAATGTACTCCTAAAATCTAATGATCCCAGGCAGGCCGCTGCATCATTTCAGCTGCCCGAAATGTTGTTTCCTTGTTCAAATTACTTGCCTCTCTCAGACTGAAAGAGAAAGGGAAAGCATGGAGACCAAAATGATTAACAGAGCAATAGCAATAAAAAGCAATGGAAAGATAAAAGTTGAACATATGAGACTGCATATGCAAAGCCACATAAATAAGTATATTGGAGCGTGATCTTAGAAATCAGAAACATTAGATGGCGAGAGAGGGAGAGAGAGATCCTTCAGAATAGTGTAATGTTGAAAACACAAAATAAAGCAGATGCAACTAATCACTCCATTAAGACAATGTTTGATTATTGAAAGCTTAGGAGAAATTTTAGAAACTTTCCAGAATACATTTGGCTGGAGTATGTACAGACAAAGCTCATGCCGAATTAAATCACATGAATTTGTAGACCATTATTTCCACCTGATCACCTGTAAATTATTCTTTATTTTCCCTCCTCTGTATATTGCTCAGGAAGGTCTTAACAGTTAAAAGCTCCTTAAAATACTTAAAATAATTTTAAATAGTGTGGAAGAGTTACTACAATGCCTATGACTGTCTAAATATGTCATAAAGGCTATAGGAATCCAGTCCAACCAATGAACTAAGACTGTAGTGTATTTGTGAAGATATGCCTCAATGGGTTGGCAGTATGTCTGATATTCAGGCCAGGCATGTAGCCGGGGGGGGGGGCTAAGGGGGCTTCAGCCCCCCGAAATTCTCAGGTGGTCTGTGAAAAGGCCTTACTGGTACATTATTTAAACTGTTATGTTTATTCATATCATGATCTGATCACCATGCTCATTATATCCCACATTAATGGGGTTATTGGGATAACAATACAAAAGGTTTGCTAGGGTAGACCCTCTTCCACCCAGTCTCAGCCCCCCCGAACCAAAATCAGCCCCCCCCCGAATCAAAATCCTGGCTACGGCCCTGATTCAGGCCCATATATACTCACGTTAGCTAGAAACACATTCACAAATTCTGACTCAGCAGCCTTAGTCCCTTTCCATGTCAACACCATGATGCTCCATGAAGTAGTGCTATTATATTTTAAAAAACTGGTGACTTACGTAAATTCAAATAGTCAACGAAATTCATTAAAAATAGTGGTCTGTTTGGCTTCTACTGTAGAATAGTAGCTCTATTTTGTCATTCTTGGGCAACACAGTTAAGTGCCACTGATACTTCTCCTAATCATTGTAACTGTGATTTCAAAATTAAAAGGAGATGATATCTTTATTGATTTTTTTCCCTGCAGGAACTGCAGAAGAAGATGAAGGTGACGACCTATTGCTGGGATCTGTGGATGAATTCTGGTGGTTTCCTCACATGTGGAGCCACATGCAGCCTCATCTCTTCCACAATGAATCATCATTGGTGGAGCAAATGATTCTCAACAAAAAATTTGCCTTAGTAAGTAGATGCATATAGTGTGCATTTCCTCAGAGTTTTGTATGTCCTGTTTTTCCTTGCTCCCGTAAATTTAGTGCTCTGTCTTACTTTAATGAGCATGTACTGAAATGCCTCAACAATCCACCAATCAGAACTTTTATTCTCAACTCATGATTATATAATACCACTGGATAAATCAAATCAGAGAGGTGATATTGTCTGAAATTCAGACCAGTTGTCACCACTCAGTGTGAGTCCTGTATCTAGTTTGAATGGTTGGCCTTAGCCAATCAGATGGTTTGAATGAGCCAGTGACAACAAGGACGTGCTGCTCCTTAAAAACCATGGGTTTCCAACTCAACAATGGTTCTGACAATATTAAAGTACAAGAGAAAACTGAACCAGCCATCAATAATATTGATTTAGAGATAATATTCATAGGCTATTTACATTCAACCCAGAAAATGTTGCTTTCTCTTATAGTGTTATATTTTATAGGGGTAAATAAAAGTATGTTGTCTGTTATTGTGTTTTAGGCTTTAAAAAGCATTTGTAGTACAATAATACATAAAAAATATATATACTAAAATGGCATTTTCCTATCCCCACATCTGGTATTTCTGTTAGCCTTCTAATTTATATAATATCACAAATTAGAGCTATCAAATACATTTATGGCCTGAAAAGCTAAACTTTGCTGTCATCTATGAACAAATGACAAGACTACAGTACAAATTAGTAGCTTGTATCAAACAGGTTTTTTAAATTCCCAAAATGCTTTCTTGTAGTGTTGTATTCTATAAGTGACTAGCTGACCCGTGCACGCGTTGCTGTGCCATAGTCTTTGGTTCACCCCTTCTACCCACATGGTGTGTGTGTGTATGTGTGTGCTTATTTTTGTGTGTATATGTGTATGTGTATATTGTGTAGGTGCGTGTTCTTATGTATATGTGCATGTATATATTTGTGTATGTGTGCATGTCTTTATGTATATGTGTGTGGTTATGTTTGTGTGTATATGTAGCACAGCAGTTCTCGTTTGTGCCTGGTGGGCAGGGGACAGGACCTGGGGTCCCATTAGCATTAGAACCAGCTGTGCTAGAACAGGATTCAGAGGATGAGCTAGATGACTGGGGTGAAGGGCAGCTTTCCCGCAAGGGCCTCTTTCGCCCACAGAGAGCTTGGCCTGGGAAGAAATGTGTTTTGGTCCTAGGGAGGATTCAGATAACCAGGTGCAGTTAGATTCCGATTCGGAAGCTATGAACATCCGGGAGGGAGATCTTCCCAGGAGCCTCCTGAGGAAGATATGGAAGAAGGCGTATGGGAAACGGCTAGGGAGGAAAGCTCTCAGGGAGATAGCAACACAGCTGCCGAGAGACAAGGTCGAACCTTTGATAGAAGACGGAACATCGAGTCTAGCAGGAGGGATTGGTCCCGGGCTCTAGACCGGCCGAGGTCCGTGGTAGGGATTGGAGACGAAGAAGCCTAGAGCGTCGGGGACCTCGGCTGAAGGATTAAGTATAGGATTCGTGGGAACGGATCCTCAGTTCTCCGGCCACGTCTGACTTGAATAGGCGTGAGCGGAGTGGGACCACAAGCTAAGCCGTGGTCATCAAGCCTTGCCTTGCCTTGCCTTGTTTCCTGATTCGCATTGATTTGCGGAGCCTTGCCTTGTTTCCTGATCCGCATTGATTTGCGGAGCCTTGCCCTGTTTCCTGATCCGCATTGATTTGCGGAGCCTTGCCAAGCTTTTGCCTATTTGCTACGATACTTGGAACTTTGATACTTCAAGCCTTTTGGACTATCTTATATTCTATTGGACTATATTCTTTGGAACTGTTTTTATACTCAATAAAGTAGTTAGCCTTCAGTACGTCTCCGTGTGTGTGTTTAAGGGGCCGGTAAGTCCGTGATCGTGACAGTATATGTGTATATGTATATTGTGTATGTGTGTGTTCTTATGTATTGGTGCATGTATATATTTGTGTATGTGTGCATGTATTTATGTATATGTGTGTGTATGTGTGTGCTTATGTTTGTGTGTATATGTATATTGTGTATTTGTGTGTTCTTATGTATATGTGTGTGTATGTGTGTGCTTATGTTTGTGTGTATATGTGTATATGCATATTGTGTATGTGTGTGTTCTTATGTATATGTGCATGTATATGTGTGTGTGTGTGCATGTCTTTATGTATATGTGTGTATGTGTGTGCTTATGTTTGTGTGTATATGTGTGTATATATATTGTGTATGTGTGTGTTCTTATGTATATGTGCATGTATACATGTGTGTATGTCTTTATGTAACCGCATTCATTCCACAATGTAGACGCACCCTTAGACTCTGGGATCCTCTCTCAGGCTCCGTCCACACAGCTGAATAAAACTCCACATTTTCTGCTTTGAACTGGAATATATGGCAGTGTGATAACCCGGTTCAAAGCAGATGTTGTGGGGTTTTCTGGATTCTATGGCTGTGTGGAAGGGTCCTTAGCCACAGCAACCCACTTTATGTGAGTCACACTCTCTCAGCCTCGGAGGGAGGCCACAGCAACGTTGCCAGGGAGCAAGTCCTGCCAGAAAACCCCTTGAAGGCACCACCGCAGCAGCAGCAGCAGCATGAGGTTCGCCAGGTGGCTTTCTTGCATACCTGCTCGGAGGAGGAAGTTCCCCTCATGCGAGGAGGCTTCGGCTGCCTCCGACCACACTTCTTCTTCTTCTTCCTCCTCCTCCCCCCTTCAGGGTCTGAGCCTCGCGCAGAGGAAAGGTGCCCAGCCACCACAGGAGAGCAGGCGAGGGAGCCGGCCCTACGTCACCGCCAGCCCAGCGGTGCATTTTGGGGCTTGTAGGCCGCACTTCAAGCGGAGTGCATCCCCTCCCTCCATGCCCCCATGTGGGAGGGGGAAGGGAGCGCATGGAGCGTTAGCGCGCGCAAGTTCTTGGAGGGTTTTTTCCCATCTGGGAGGGGGAAGGGAGTGCTCCGAACGTTTGAGCGCGCGGGTTTTTTTTCTGTTGGACATGTGGGAGGGGGGAGGAGAGGAGCCTGAAGCGTGGGGGATCATGGGAGTTGTAGTTCATTTTGTTTTGGGGTTTTTTAAATGTTGTTTCAATGTTTTTCGGGGGGGGGTGGGTTGAAGAACATAGCTCTTTCGGTGTGGGGTTGTGTGGCTAATTATTGTGTTTCTGCCTTGTGTGGTTTCTTTGTTTTGGAGCCAGGAAACACTACATGAAGGATTTTTTATATATAGATTATTCATCCTTAAATTTGTCATCAGGATGCCTTTGAAAATAAGGTTTTATTATGACTGCTCAAGGGTTACAGAATATCAATGCAGTAAATAGAGAGTTGGCCATGCTGAAAAAAGCTCCACTAGTAGAGCCCTTAAATCTACTCCAGTTGTCCCAAATGTACCCATGAAAATATACTGAAAGAGAGCATTCTGGATCCATTGGGAGTTTTAATTCAGCGACATCTGAAAAGACACAATTTGTCCACCATCATGTAAACCCACAGCCCTGTTTTGTTTAGGACTATACTGCAACTATTATTTTCATATACTACCGATAAGATAAGGTTTTATAAATGGATAATTAGCCAGAATAGCTTCAAAGGCGAGTGGAAGGAAATCAGGTCAAGGACAAGTTGTTGTTCTTGTTTGGGGGGAGGCAATTATTGCATAGAAGCAGAAACTCAACTGAACAGCCTGGATTCAAAACAAGCTATTTCACATAAGAGAAAATGGGGGTGTTAAAAAAGAAAACAAAACTACCCTACTCCTAACCAATCTAAGGAGGGTAGAGGGGGTGCACTGAAACACTACGGCTGGATCTATATCCCAGAACCCGATCACACAGTATCTTCTCAGATTATTTGGCAGTGTAGACTCCTATATGATCAAATTCAAAGCAGATAATCTAAAATCAGGCCTTGGGATATAGAGCAGTGTAGATCCAGCCTAAGACATTCATGGATTTTATCACCCTCCGATGTAAAGAAGAGTCCAGCAACACTGTCAATTTAGGAGGCAGGGAAGCAGGTTCTTGAGGAAGGAGGCTATGGATCCCATCACATTAGCCTTGGGCTCCATGCAAGGATGCTTACAGGATGGCGCAAGCATGGACCCCAATGGAGTCTATCACTTGGTGCTGTGCTACATCCGATGAAGCTCCGTCCTTGCTCCATCCTGGAAAAGTCCTAGGACGGAGCCCACAGAACATGGGGGATTCCTTGTATTCTCATTACTTATAACAGGGCCAGTATGGGGGAAAGTGGCAATGTGGGCCACGGGGTGATGGTTTCCCTCGCTGCCCCACAGATTCGCCACACTGCCCAACGAATCTCCCTGCTGTCATCTAGCTTGAGGACTTCAATGTGATGAAGTCCTCAGTGGATGCTGAATGAAGTAGAAATCTCTGGCAGGTTATTATATAGATGTGGTTAAATTGACCAATGCAAATGTTAAACCTCATTTGCCAAGCTTTTTGGTCTGTATGCATATTTCAACTGTTACCCTCTGGGTATTCGTAATGACTCTTAGATGGTCTGGGGAGATAAAAACAATGGAGTTGCACATGGGACAAAGCAAATCAAGTAGGCACTTCCCTCTTTCAGATCCAGGCAGGATTGCTCAACATCTCTTGAAACTTTGCAATATCTCATGTTGAGAAATTTACTACTCAGGGACTGTTTGTCAGGGGCTCCATTCAGTAGAAGTTCACAAGAAAGTTAACCATGGATGGCACTCCTGAACACAATGAAACTGTTTCCTTTTTGGGGTGAGGGTGGGGGGAATCCAAGGTTTATTTTAAAATGGACAGGCAGTCAGGCTCACTGCTCTACCCTTCTGGCATGTAGAATAAATCTGTTGAAAAGGTTGAACTGGCATATATGTTGAATTATCATTGATACAGTGGGACTATTTGAGTTGGGACTAACAGCTGAATTTACCCCAGTATTACATTATGAATTCTGAACCAGTTGTCTTGTTCAGAAGTGTTCAGTGGCAATAAGTAGAGTCTAGGAATTTAACTTTGAAATAGAATTGAGAAATTACATTACTTATGGAGATAAGCATCTCCAAAGGAGACCTAAATTGAATTTAGTAAAATAAAAAGAAAAGACTCAAAATCACAGAGGAACCCTCATCTTAAGCTTTAAACTATGAGGTTTAGGGATGGAGAGAGATTTTGAATCTGGAGAGGAATAAAAGGTTTGCTACTATGAAGGCATTCACCCGCTGTTTTAAAATAAGCCTTGTAAGTCTTTTTAAATTAACAAGTTATTCTGAGCGGGTTATTTGCATTTTAACAGATAGATGTTTCAATAGAAAACCGATAGGAATACAAGAATATTGGAGGGAAGGGGGGAGACCTAGCCTGAGGCCCCTTCTATACTGTCATATAATCCAGATCAAATAAATCAGATTATCTTCTTTGAACTGGATTATATGAGTCTACGCTGCCATATAATCCAGTTCAAAGCAGATACTCTGAATTTTATATGGCAATGTAGAAGGGACCTGATGCAGCTGTTCCTTGCCCAGTTTCAATTAATTGACATCCATGTCCACTCCCTCATTCATCACATTGAAAAAAACATGCCAAAATAAGTTCTTGGTCTTATGGAGTTTCATCATCTAAGCAAGAATACTGGAAAATCAAAGTTGGGGCAAGCCATTCACCTTCTAATTAATTGGTGTAATAACTCACTAAAACTCAACCTGCTATATTTTCAATTTCTGTAACACTCTAGCCTTAGAGGAATTGAGTTAAGATATTTAAATGACAACTGGTATAGGAATCATGTGACCTACCAGGTGTTGCACCGCAACACCCATTAACTCTAGTCAACCTTAGCCAGTGGTGCTGAAAGTTAGGAGATGTAGTATAGAGGGCCACATGATTCCTATACCTGTAGTACAGCGAGGGAAAAGAGCTTCATACTATTATATTACAGTTGGTTCTACCTAATTCTTTGTCAAATTATGTACATGTTAATCAAAATTTTCAGTTGTTATGTATTGAAGGATTCATTATTGAAGAAATGTTTATGGATATATACTTACTTGCATCAGAGGGGGGATATATTTATTTTTATCGGGATCAAACTGATAAAAATAGAGGGAACACAAGCGGTTAAATAATTTTTGACCAAAAATGGGCAACAGCAATTGCATTGTCTGTAGCTTTAAACAGTTATTCCTCTGTGCATGAGACAGAGCATTGTGGACAAGCATACATATGCTGAGTAGTTTGTTTTGCTTCACAGTCACACAAAGTGGGGGATTCTTCTAGGAAGTGCCATTTTGCCAGTTTATTTTTGATCTGCCCACTCTGCTTTTGAGTCTGTTCAGGGAGTTCCAAGTTGTCGATTCTTGATTTGCCCCTGGAGGCACAATTGTGTAATTCTCTCACAATTAATAGCAACTTCCCATTGCCCTTGGGGGGGGGGGGGATGCCAGCTGTGAGGGGCCATCCAGTTGGAATTGCCTGATTTAGCTACCCAGAAGGATACTCTTGCTGTTACTATGGAAACATTAAGAGGAGTGGTGGTTCTCATTAAGCATTTCCTTTATTTGAGTCTACTGGGAAGAGGCTGATAGCCATGCAGAGGATCGCTTTCACTGTGTTCAACCTTATTTGCCTGGCCACCCCCGAAATAAGACCCACGACAACAGTGGTTGGGTTCAAATTGGGCAACATTTATTTATTTGAATTGTTACCTATTTAACTGTCCTTAACCTCGACTCAAGGGGTGTCAGGAATTTGGTGTATCCAATTCAGGTAGCCACCCTACCTGGTTTCGGTGTTAATTTGCAGGCGAAACGACTGGATTCCTTGACGTCCGGCCAAGGCAACCCGTTAAGGGAAATGAGAGCGAGGTCTGGTCCCCAAGATATCGAAGTCCTAGCAAGAAGTGAGCAACTGGGGCTGGCTTCCGGTGGATGAAGCCACGCCCCCGCTGCTGGGAGGCTCCATCTGGATCCTCCCCCTTTTCACTTCCTCGTGGGAGGGAAAGCCCCTTCCTCCCAATATGCATTGGGGGAAGGTGTCCTTCTCTCACAATTAGCAGCAACTTCCCATTGCCATTGGGGGGGGGGGCAACTAGCTTATAGAGTCTATCAACAGGTGTAGGTTTGAGACATCCTGTAATTATTTTGCATGTTTTGTTCAGTGCTACATTCACCTGCTTTCACGTGGACGTACTTGTGCTAAACAGGGCAGGCATACTCAGCAGTTGAGTAAAACAAGGCCAAGGCTGATGCTCTTATTAATTTTGGGTCTGCACCCTATGCACTACCAGTAAGTTTCCACAGGATGTTATTGCGTGCAGCTACTTTGTGCTTGGTGTTCATACAGTGTATCCTAAATGTTAGTGTTTGATCTAAGGTGACACTGAGATATTTTGGATGGAAACAGTGTTTGAGCTCTTGACCTTCCCAGGGCTAGGGGAGATCAGGGCTAGGTACTCTTTGAATGACCCTCCTTTCCTTCATAGTGAAATGTGATTTTATCTATATACATAGGAAAATGGGTGTTTAGTTGCATAGTAGCACCACTCGAGAGAGAGAGAGAGAGAGAGAGAGAGAGAGAGAGAGAGAGAAAGCCTGATGATTATCACTTTTACTTAGTCCTTATAATGGTGCGGTTTGGTGCTATTGCTTTTGCAGTTTTTCTAACCCAACAAATATGGCTGCCTATAGTTTTTGACATGTGGAAAGCAATGCTATTATACTTGTTCAAATATATGCATAATGAGGTTGTTTGGAGATTACTTAGTCTTCTAATCTGGTTATGCCTTGGTTTAGGAACATGGCATTCCAACCGATATGGGATATGCTGTGGCTCCACACCACTCAGGTGTCTATCCTGTTCATGATCAACTTTATGATGCCTGGAAAAAAGTCTGGAATATTAAAATCACAAGTACTGAAGAGTACCCACACCTGAAACCTGCACGATATAGAAAAGGCTTCATCCACAAAAACATTATGGTGAGCTGTTCCGGTTCTCATTCTGGTGGTTCTGATTATGTTCTTGGTTACTTGTTAATAGTCTCAGAGGAATAGAAAAGATGTTATAGAAGTTGTATATCCCAAACATTGACATTGTTTGAAGAACTGTCCTTAGTTACTCATATTCTAGTTATATCCAGAATTGTTGTTTATTCTTTGTGACCTCATGAACCAGCCCATGCCAGAGCTCCCTGTATCCAGATTACAGTGATGTTTAATTTGCCTTTGAAGGAGGTCTGGAAATTTAAGTTAGTCCAGAAGGCAGCTGCTAGTATTTTAATTGGGATCCATGAGACTGAACATATAACTTTCACTTTATGCCATCCATTTTTTTGTCATTTGTTTGTTACTGGGCTCTGTTCAAGGAGCTATTATTAAACCTTAAGCTCCTAAGGGCAAAGCAGTGTGAATTTAAGAACTGTCTATTCCCTGATGAACCTGGCCATGCTCTGAGATCAACTGCAAATAATCTTTTCTGTGCCTCATGGCTGCGGGATATAGCTGGAGGCAATGAAAAATAGGCTTTGATGTTTCTTAGCAATTTTGTAACTGCTCCTGTTGAGTACAAGGTCCTTATCCAGAATTCTGAAATTTGAAAAATTCCAAATAATCAACATGAGGTAGTAATACCTTTCTTTCAGATGGTACACAAACTTTATTTCATGCTCAACATTATTTTTAAAATGTTGTATAAAGTTACTTCCAGGCTATGTATATAAGGTGTATATAAAATAATAATGAAGTTTGGAGGATTTAAGAATTTCAATAAGGCCCTACCTGTAATAATTTCTATACATATAAGTCAGTTTATGTACATTTTCTTCCTCATGTCTTCTCTTTTGATGATTTTTTTAAATTTGTGGAGGCACCCTAGCGCTATGATGCTGGACTTCTGTCAATGTGGGGTTTTGTGCATGAAATTAAGTGAATCACAAGTCAGCCATATTAAATATATTTAAGTCTCACAGTGGGAAAGTTAAAACACCTGCTTCTTTCTCTTGCATCACAATTACTGTAACTTCAAGGTACTTGCATTTCCTGGGCCTGTTCTCAAGGGTAGAAATTGTGTGACTCTCCAAATGTTGATGTTCAGTTACAATTCCCAAAATTCCTTCTTGAGTATACCAACTAAGGCTGTTCAGAGTTACAGCACTCAACATCTGGAAAGCCAAATGATTACATTCCATAGTCTTGAATTGTCTCATTTTATGTGTACTACTCATTATTGACTTATTGTTCTGTTTTCGTACAGGTCCTTCCTCGACAAACTTGTGGTCTGTTTACACATACAATTTTTTACAAAGAATACCCAGGTGGTCCAAAAGAATTAAACAAAAGTATACAGGGCGGGGAATTGTTCTTCACAGTTGTTCTCAATCCAGTAAGTAATTCAAATATTTTACAAAAATAATTAATAAACTAATCTACTAAGGATCGGGTTTTTAGGGAGCAGTTGATTTAATATTGTTGATATGTTTAGGGACCTGTTGATAAACGTCTTACAAAAACTGTGTATATTTGTTAAACTTAATACTCAAATACTGGGTTCAATATATTTAATAATGTGATAGTAAACATTTTGAGTTTGTATTTAACCATTTGTTTTGCTTGTTTTACATTTTTTCAAGTTTGAATTCTAAGGCCTACTCCTTGTAGTATGTACTCCAAACAAATATGCAGAATTACTGAATGCAACATGCATTCACACACCTATAGGCACATGCACACACATCAATAATCTCACCAAATAAATCTTATGAGCTTCCAGCTTCTTTGAGGTAGCTTTTGTAATATGTTTAATAATGCATGATCCAGTTCGAATGCACAGAATTCCTGCTTGACAAGCACTGTGCACATGCACATATATGAACCTAGTAGATTGTTTACATATTTTGGGGGCCTGACAAAAATGTCTCTATTGTCACAAGCATTCATAATTGGACTTTCCCCTTCTCACTTTATATATGGGGACTTATGACATGAAACATGCTCAAGTGAGCAGTGAATTCTTATAAATTGGCAGGGTTGCCTGGTATTGCATTCTTCTCTTTCTCTGCTAATGCATGTTACAAATGATGAAAATGCAGGGTAAGAGCTGGTGTGAGTAGTACAGGTTCAGTATCCCTTATCCAAAACCCCAAAATGATGGAAAATCCAAAATTGTCCACATGGGTCACTGAGACAGTGACATCTTTGCTGTGTAATGGTTTAATGCACACAGACTTCGTGTCATGCACAGAACTATTAGGCATATCAATAAAATTATCTTCAACATATGTGTAAATGAATTTAGCATTAAGACGTGGGTCCCATCTACAAGGTATCTAATTATTTACAATACAACCCCCTTATCCACAGATTCTATATCCACGGTTTCACTTACCCATGTTCCAAAAATGTATACCTCCTGGAAGTGTTTGTAGGTCTCTCCAGGTCTTCCAGTGCAATTCTATAGTATTTCAGGCCCAGATATAGTCAAAATATAAGGTTTGCTATTATCTACAATTCCAGGTATCCATGTGGGGACTCTGAATGTATTTCCCATGAATGTGGGGGTTGTACTATTATTCTAATCCCTTCTTTTTTCCAAAATCCAAAACTCATCTGGTGCTAAGCTTTCCAGGTGAAAGATACTATAATTTCTGTAGATCTTATTTTCTAATCTGGACTATCCCCTCTTACAAAGACAACTTTGAGATTGAAACTTGAATACATTATCAACATGGAAACATAAATAATCACAGTTTTTTCACTGCTATTGTTGTTTTTACATGCATTCAAATAAACTCCTACTGCTTATGGTGATCTCTAATAGAATTTTCTTTGCAAAATCTATTCAGAGTAGGTTTACCACTGGCTTGCTCTTAAGCTAAAAGAGTGTGACTTGCTCAAAGTCACCCAGTAGGTTTGCATGGCTGAGTGAAGATTCAAACCTGGGTCACCAGGAGTCTTAGTCCATCTTTTACTGTACTTACATGAAACAAATATGTGCTAGAATCACATCTTACACATGTCTGTGTTGATACATTGAAGATAATGATCCATTTTTTAAAAAATCCACAGCTATAGACACAGGTTTGTATATATTGGTATCTAAGCATTTCATTATATTGTGAAAAGAAATATACTAAGCTTGTTTTACATTCTGTGCTCTTTTTTTATCGTGTCAGATATTCTGTGCTGAAAAATAGCCAGAATACCATATATGAATGTCTAATATGACACAACAATTTCCATTTGCTCAGTTTTCCCCAGGCATTCTAGTTTTTCTCTAGGTGAAGAAAACCTAATATTTATTGGAAGTGTAAGAATTTGTGTGCTAAAGTAGCTCATCTAGTTGCCTCTAATGTGTGTGCATATATGTGAAATTGGTTTGCATTACTGGCTGAACTGTAATTTGACAGCAGCTATAAAATTACCTTGGCATCAAAGCTCATTGTGTTCATAAGGCATATAGAATGACTAAACTGTGTCAGACTGCATAAGGAGCATTGAAAGTTCATAACACACTATATATTTTAAAGAAGAACTGCACATCTGTAGGCTGCTGCTGAGGGTGAGATCTACAACAGAAAATGCTCATACACTTCAGTCCTATACATGTCAGCTAATGCATCGTCAATCCTGCTGTGTATTCTTGTAGATCTAACAGTGATTGTAGCCACTTAGACAAAGGATGAGGAATGTGTAGCCTTCAACCTACGGTTGAACTACAGCTCCTATCACCCTTGGCTCTGCTAATTAGGGATAAAAGAAGCTGCAGTCTAACAATGTCAAAAGGACCACACATTCTTGGTCCCTCAAGTTGATATCCATTGGAAAATAGCAAGGCTATATGTGTGGCTTCAAGTTGCTTATTTATGGCAAATCTAGGTCTTTCATATATTTTCTCAGACAATGAATTCTCAGATATTATTTTGCCCGTTTTTTCATATTGAATATGTCATACAGTATCTGGTATTTGTTGGCGGTCCCCTATAAATGTACATTGCTGACTTGGCTCCTGAGGTCAGATTAGATCAGTTGCCTTTAGAGTGTTTTGGGCTGAAAATCAGAAATGTTTCACTATAATTGTTATTCCTTACAGAGGAGTTAAGCATCTTTAATGGGATAAATTGTATGTCCTTCTATCCTTAACAGAATTTATCATACCGATTTTGATTTAGGGCAACAGACATAAATCTTCCTCTTATCTCATCAAGTTAGGAGCCTTGTATCCAGTATACCAAACTAAACATTAAGCTGAGGGTGGAAAAACTTTAGCATTTTGGTCCTATCCTGCATGGCTAATGGTAAGGGACTGTAGGAGCTGGGTTCTAGTTAATCTAAAAGGCCAAATATTCCTCATCTCTGAGTAAAGCAAATATAATTTTAATTATTGACATAGTAAATGAAAGCTTATGCTATCAGCTTCAGCCTCTTTGGTAGTCTCTCTTGAATATTGGTATTTCTTTGACTTTTGGCTTTGCTGGCAGGAGACTATTCCATTTTAAGAACATAAGAACATAAGAAGAGCCATGCTGAATCGGACCTCAGCCCATCTAGTCCAGCATTCTGTATCACACAGTGGCCCCCAGTTGTACACGGGGATCTTGAGCAGAAGGGAGGACAAAACCCTAACCTGCTCCCGACCCCCCACAACTAGTACCCAGGGAAATCCTGCCTACCTCAACCAACTCCGAGGTGGCACTTGAATGTCCTTTTCAGTAACTACCGATACACTTGGTATCCATGAATCTGTCTAATCCTGCCTTGAAGTTGTTCAGGCTGACAGCTGTCACAACCTTTTCTGGAAGTGAGTTCCATAACCCAATGACCCTCTGGGTGAAGAAATATTTCCCTTTATTAGTCCTAATTTTCCTACCTTTGAGCTTCAGGGAGTGCCCTCTAGTCCTAGTGTTTTGTGACAAAGAAAATAATTTTTCTTTATTCACCTTTTCTATCCCATGCATGATTTTATACACTTCGATCAAGTCACCTCTTAGACGCCGTCTTTCAAGACTGAAAAGACCAAGGCGTTGCAACCTGATTTCATAAGGGAGCCGCTCCATCCCTTGGATAATTCTTGTTGCCCTTTTCTGTACCTTTTCCAGTTCCATTATATCCTTCTTAAGGTGCGGAGACCAGAATTGTACACAGTACTCCAAATGTGGCCTTACCATAGATTTGTAGAGCGGTAATACAACATTTGCTGACCTATTTTCGATTCCTTTTCTGATCATGCCTAGCATAGAATTTGCTTTTTTCACCGCTGCTGCGCACTGGGTTGACATCTTCATTGAGCTGTCCACCAAAACCCCAAGATCCCTTTCCTGGTTTGTCTCGGAAAGCTTTGACCCAATCAATTGGTAGGTGTAGTTGGGGTTCTTTGCCCCGATGTGCATGACTTTACACTTGTTTAGGTTAAAATGCATTTGCCACTTTGTTGCCCATTCACTCAATTTCGAGAGATCTTTCTGGAGCTCTTTATAATCAGTTTCATTTTTAACTACCCTGGACAATTTAGTGCCATCTGTAAACTTTGCTACCTCACAATTTACTTCTACATCCAGATCATTTATGAATAAATTAAAAAGTAACGGTCCTAAAACTGAACCTTGGGGTACGCCACTTCTCACCTCTTTCCACCCAGAGAAATGTCCGTTTATTACCACCCTTTGTTTCCTACAGTTTAGCCAGGTTCCAATCCAGGACAAGACCTGTCCTCTGATTCCATGGCTGAAGAGCTTATTTAGGAGACTTTGGTGAGGGACTTTGTCAAAAGCCTTTTGAAAGTCAAGGTAAACAAAATCAATTGGGTCCCCTTTATCTATGTGTTTATTTACACCCTCAAAGAATTCTAACAAGTTAGTAGGACATGATCTGCCTTTGCAGAAACCATGATGATTTTCTTTCAGCAATGCCTGTTCTTCTATGTGCCTAGTAATATTTTCTTTAATAATGGTTTCCATCACTTTGCCTGGAACTGAGGTTAAACTGACTGGTCTATAATTTCCTGGATCACCTCTGGATCCTTTCTTGAAGATCGGTGTTACATTTGCCTCCCTCTAGTCCTCGGGTACAGTGCCTGATCTTAGAGAAAGGTTATATATCTTAGCTAGAAGTTCAGCAATTTCACACTTGAGTTCCTTAAGAACTCTGGGGTGGATGCCGTCTGGACCTGGTGATTTGTTGGCATTTAGTTTAGTAAGGCATGTGAGAACATCCTCCTTGTTTATCTCTATCTGTTTTAATTCTTTAAATTCCCTCCCTGAAAAAACTGACTCAGCTGCAGGCATATGTTGTCTGTCCTCCTGTGTGAAAACGGAGGCAAAGAAGTCATTTAGCCGCTCAGCAATCTCCTTGTCTTCACTGATTTTTCCTTTCTGACCATTGTCATCGAGTGGCCCAACTGCTTTTCTAGTTGGGTTCCTGCTTCTGATGTACTTAAAGAAGTTTTTGTTATTTTTTTTTAATATTCTTTGCTATATGTGCCTCAAAATCTCTCTTGGCTTTCCTGACTGTTGCTTTGCATTTAGTTTGCCAGAGTTTGTGTTCCTTTCTGTTCTCCTCGGTAGGAAGAGCCTTCCATTTCTTAAATGAGTTTTTCTTCTTTCCAATCACATCTTTTACTTCATTTGTAAGCCATACTGGTGTCCTTTTGGACTTTTCATGCCTCTTTCTTTTATTGGAATGCATTTTAGTTCGGCCTGTTTTAAGGTATTTTTAAACAGTTTCCAAGCCTTTTGGAGGGATTTGATTTTTTTTACTGCTCCTTTTAGTTTGTTCTTTACAATTTTCCTCATTTTGGTGAAATTCCCTTTGTGAAAGTTTAATGTCTCCGTGTTAGTTTTCACTGACAGTTTGCTATCCAAACTTAAGTTGAAGGTTATTGTGTTATGGTCACTGGTACCTATGGGCTCATTTACAAGGACATCTTGAACAAGATCTTGTTCATTAGTTAGCACCAAGTCCAGGATCCCCTTTACCCTAGCACCTGTTTTTTAAATCAGTCAGCCAACTGTCTCTGTGAGGAGCAGTTTAAGCAGACTACTTGCAAATAAGAAAATAAGGAGCACTGGTAAGTTCCTGGGTAAATTTGTTGTTTAGCTTCTAGTATAGCTGCTAGTAGGTATTTTTTAGCAGCCCGTGCGCCTCTCGGTGCGCGATACAACATAAACCTGTAATAAGTTTTTAAAAAAAGAAATATCCAAAGACTTGTAAAAAAGTAAATCCAGACCAAACCAAACTGTGAATCTACGAACAGGGGAAAAAGTCTAACTATCTAGAATAAAGGAGTCAAATTATAAAACATATTAACAAGAAATGGAGGTAGTCAGCCAGCAGTGGGAGGGGGGCTTACCAGTGGTTTGCATTGAGTGTCACATGTATGGCTATCTGCCTGCTGGGCAGAAGTCTTGGGTGTGCATTCGCTGCAGTGAGCTCCTGGCTCTCAGGGAACGTGTTCTTTCCCTTGAATCCAAAGTAGCAGACCTGGAGAAGCACAGAGAGGAAGTGAGGCATGAGGAAGAGATCTCCAGGGATGAAATAGGAGCATCCCACTCCGTTCTGAGCAGCCCTCCAGCTGCTTTGGAAAATGGGGGTCTTGGGCAGGGAGGACATCAGTCTGAGGAAGAGGGACCGGCTCCCTTAGTTGGGACCCCTTCCTCGGAGGATGTGCCCATATCCTCTTGCACCGAGGATACTTCTCAACGGGTGGTAGGAGGGGGGCTTCTTGTAGTGGGCGATTCGATTGTCAGGAACATAGAAAGCTGGGTTTGTGATGGATGTGATGACTGCATGGTAAATTGCCTGCCGGGTGCAAAGGTTGCGGACATCACGAGGCATCTAGATAGGCTGGTAGATAGTGCCGGGTGGAGCCAGCAGTCATGGTACACGTGGTACCAATGACATTGGGAAGGCCAAACGGATGGTCCTGGAAGCCAAATTTAGGTTGCTAGGTAGAAGATTAAGGTCCAGGACCTCAAAGGTAGCATTCTCGAAATTCTACCGGTTCCACGCGCAGGGACAGCCAGACAAGCAGAGCTCAGGAGCTTCAATGCGTGGATGAGGCAGTGGTGTCGAGAGGAAGGGTTTAGATTTTTTAGGAACTGGGGACATTTTTCGGAAAGCCAAACCTTTACAAAAGGGACGGGTTACACTTGAACGAAAATGGAACCAGACTGCTGGCAATTAATATTAAAAAGGCTTCAGAGCAGCTTTTAAACTGATTCCTAGGGAAAGTCGACAGGAGCTGGGCAGCTTCTGGTTCGAGAGGGTGAAACGCCAATTATGGAGGATGAAATTTACGCACAAATGGCTGAGTCAACAGAAAAGATAGAAAGTAGTCAAGAGGTAGGACATGGTAGGCCTTCTACAAATTCTCATAAACAGCCAAAGCTGAAAGGGCATCAGAGCAATAAATATAAATGTCTGTACGCAAACGCTAGAAACCTTCGAACAAAAATAGGGGAGTTGGAATGTTTGGCAAAAGAAAAAAATATTGATATTATTGGCATAACAGAAACCTGGTGGACAGAGGAAAACAATTGGGACACAAAAATCCAGGTTATAAACTGTACAGGAAAGACAGGAGAGGGAAAAACGGGACATAAATGAAGAGCTAAAATCTCATGAATTAGAATTTCAAGAAAATTCAAACTCACCTACAGAAACATTGTGGGTAAAAGTCCCAGGACAAAAAACAAATCTAGCATTAGGGATCTGCTATCGCCCTCCCAACCAAACTCCAGAGGCAGACTGCTATCTGGAAAATGAAATTAAACAGGCCTCAAAAAGCAATAAATTAGTCATAATGGGGGACTTCAACTATCCCCGAATAGATTGGCTAAATTCTTGTTCTACGCATGAAAGAGAGACAAGGTTCCTCGACATGCTAGCTGATTATTCCCTTGAGCAGATGGTCATGGAACCAACCAGGGGAAAGGGGATCCTGGACTTGGTGCTAACTAATGAACAAGATCTCGTCCAAGATGTCCTTGTAACTGAGCCCATAGGTACCAGTGACCACAACACAATAACCTTCAACTTAAGTTTGGATAGCAAACTGTCAGTGAAAACTAACACAGAGACCTTAAATTTTCACAAAGGATATTTCACCAAAATGAGAAAAATAGTAAAGAACAAACTAAAAGGAACAGTAAAAAAAAATAAAATCCCTCCAGAATGCTTGGAAACTGTTTAAAAATACTTTAAAACAAGCCAAACTAATATGCATTCCTAAAATAAGAAAGAGGCCGGGAAAGTCCAAGAGGACATCGGTATGGCTTACAAATGAAGTAAAAGATGTGATTGGAAAGAAGAAAAACTCATTTAAGAAATGGAAGGCTCTTCCTACTGAGGAGAACAGAAAGGAAGACAAGCTCTGGCAAACTAAATGCAAAGCAACAGTCAGGGAAGCCAAGAGAGATTTTGAGGCACATACAGCTAAGAATATTTAATAAAATAGCAAAAACTTCTTTAAGTACATCAGAAGCAGAAACCCAGCTAGAAAAGCAGTTGGCCCACTTGACGAAAATGGTAAGAAAGGGACAATAAGTGAAGACAAGGAGATTGCTGAGCGGCTAAATGACTTCTTTGCCTCCGTTTTCACACAGGAGGACAGACAACATATGCCTGCAGCTGAGTCATTTTTTCAGGGAGGGAATTAAATGAATTAAACCAGATAGAGATAAACAAGGAAGATGTTCTCACATGCCTTACTAAACTAAATGTCAACAAATCACCAGGGCCAGATGGCATCCACCCCAAAGTTCTTAAGGAACTCAAGTGTGAAATTGCTGAAATTCTAGCCAAAATATATAACCTTTCTCTAAGATCAGGCACTGTACCCGAGGACTGGAGGGAGGCAAATGTAACTCCGATCTTCAAGAAAGGATCCAGAGGTGATCCAGGAAATTATAGGCCAGTTAGTCTAACCTCAGTTCCAGGCAAAGTGATGGAAACCATTATTAAAGAAAAAATTACTAAGCACATAGAAGAACAGGCATTGCTGAAGGAAAATCAACATGGTTTCTGCAAAGGCAAATCATGTCTTACTAACTTGATAGATATCTTTGAGGGTGTAAATAAACACATAGATAAAGGGGACCCAGTCGATATTGTTTACCTTGACTTTCAAAAGGCTTTTGACAAAGTCCCTCACCAAAGGCTCCTAAATAAGCTCTTCAGCCATGGAATCAGGGGACAGGTCTTGTCCTGGATTGGAACCTGGCTAAACTGTAGGAAACAAAGGGTGGTAATAAATGGACACTTCTCTGGATGGAAAGAGGTGAGAAGTGGCGTACCCCAAGGTTCAGTTTTAGGACCGTTACTTTTAATTTATTCATAAATGATCTGGATGTAGAAGTAAATTGTGAGGTAGCAAAGTTTGCAGATGACACTAAACTGTTCAGGGTAGTTAAGAATGAAACTGACTGTAAAGAGCTCCAGAAAGATCTCTCGAAATTGAGTGAATGGGCAACAAAGTGGCAAATGCATTTTAACCTAAACAAGTGTAAAGTCATGCACATCGGGGCAAAGAACCCCAAATACACTTATCAACTGATGGGATCAAAGCTTTCTGAGACAAACCAGGAAAGGGATCTTGGGGTTTTGGTGGACAGGTCAATGAAGATGTCAACCCAGTGCGCAGCAGCAGTGAAAAAGCAAATTCTATGCTTGGCATGATCAGACAGGGAATCGAAAATAGGTCAGCAAATGTTGTATTGCCTCTCTACAAATCTATGGTAAGGCCACATTTGGCGTACTGTGTACAATTCTGGTCACCGCACCTCAAGAAGGATATAACGGAACTGGAAAAGGTACAAAGAAGGGCAACAAAAATGATCCAAGGGATGGAGCAGCTCCCTTATGAAATCAGGTTGCAACGCCTTGGTCTTTTCAGCCTTGAAAGATGGTGTTTTAGAGGTGACTTGATCGAAGTGTATAAAATCATGCATGGGATAGAAAAGGTGAATAAAGAAAAATATTTTCTCTGTCACACAACACTAGGACTAGAGGGCACTCCCTGAAGCTCCAAGGTAGGAAAATTAGGACTAATAAAGGGAAATATTTCTTCACCCAAATGGTCATTGGGTTATGGAATTTACTTCCAGAAGAGGTTGTGACAGCTGTCAGCCTGAACAGCTTCAAGGCAGGATTAGACAGATTCATGGATACCAAGGGAATCAGTAGTTACTGAAATGGACATCCAAGTGCCACCTCTGTATTGATGGAGACAGGCAGGATTTCCCCGGGTACTGGTTGTGGGGGTCGGGAGCAGGTGAGGGTTTTGCCCTCCTTTCTGCTAGAGATCCCTGTGTACAACTAGTGGGCCACTGAGTGACACAGAATGCTGGACTAGATGGGCTGAGGCCCGATTCAGCATGGCTCTTCTTATGTTCTTATGTTCTTATGTTCATTTTTCCCTCTCCTGCCTTTCCTGTACAGTTTATAACCTGGAATCTGTGTGTCCCATTTGTTTTCCTCCGTCCACCAGTTTTCTGTTATGCCAATAATATCAATATTTTTTTCTTTTGCCAAATATTCCAACTCCCCTATTTTTGTTCGAAGGCTTCTAGACATTTATATTTATTTCTCTGGTGCACTTTCAACTTTGGCTGTTTGTGAGAATTTGTAGAAGGCCTACCATGTCCTACCTCTCGACTACTACTATCTATCTTTTCTGTTGACTCAGCCATTTGTGTGTAGATTTCGTCCTCCATACTTGGCATTTTAAATATCTTCAAAGAGTGGATACATCATTATTACCAGGAGCCCCTGGTGGTGCAATGGGTTAAATCTTTATGCTGGCAGGACTGAAGACTAACAGGTCACAGGTTCGAATCCGGGAAGAGCATGGTTGAGCGCCCTCTATCAGCTCCAGTTCCCCATGTGGGAACAGTGAGAAAATCTCTCACAAGGATGGTAAAACATCAAAACATCCGGGTGTCCCCTGGGCAATGTCTTTGTAGATGGCTAATTCTCTCATACCAGAAGCGACTTGCAGTTTCTTAAGTCACTCCTGACATGAAAAAAATCATTATTACCACTTTCATTTTTATTAACTTCTCCCCCCCCCCCCTAAATACCTTGTAGAGCAGGCGTGGGTAATTGCCGGCCCTCCAGGGGTTTTGGACTTCAACTCCCAGAAATCCTAGCCAGTTTACCAGCTGTTAGGATTTCTGGGATTTGAAGTCCAAAACACCTGGAGGGCCGGCAATTGCCCACACCTGTTGTAGAGTGTATTTAGTGTTAAGAAACTAAAAAGAGGGATTATTTCCATTTTTCTCTTGAGTGCCTTATGTTTTTTCAGGCTACCAAATATGTCATCTGTCTATCCCAGGGCACAGTCTATTTGATGTATATTTTTAAATTTCACCTGAAAATAAATGCTATCAGTTTTACTAGAATTCTCAACTACTTTTTATTTATTTTTATGACTAAATTTGATACCCTAGGTCACAATTTATTTCACATTGTATTGCTTCCAAACATGACTGACTACTACTGTCTTATTTTTTCCATTTTGAAGTCAGTGACTCTGTTATTGCTACTGATGGTGTTCCATTTTGACAGTACTGTGGTATCTTTTCTGTGACAGAGCTTGCTTACTGATCCATAACAAGAATTTTTCTGCCTTTCAGCAGATCTTCCTGCTGTTTTTTTGCTTCTTTCCTTAGGGCTACCCACTACTACCACGCAAAGAAATAAGGATGTGAAACCTCAGTGAAGCAAACTAATTGTTGATGCAGTAGTCCCTTCTGTGAATCCAAAATGTCATAGGTTATGGCATATTTTGTTGCTTCTCAGCTGCTAGAAGGCTTCTAGATCATTGTGACAGGGGCCATTCTGTAGCTCTCTAATGTCATAAAAAACTCAAAATCCTCGGGGAAGTAGACATGCTGAAAATGTTTGGGGCAGTGAATGCAGTTACATAATGTGGACAATCTCAAATTGTCTTCTTGCTTATTCATACACTTTTAAATATGATTTTTGGAATGTTGTTGTTTTTTGGGCTATTTTGAGGCTGTGTATCATTGAATCCATGGACATAGACTGCCGGCTATACTTCAGTCCATCTGATTGTTGTTTTAACGTTCCTTTGACAGCTATTCACAATTGACAATAGTACAGCGAGTCATTTGAGTGATGGTACTGAACCTGTCCTCCAACTGTCCTGAACTGGCAGGGATAGTCCAAACTAATCCTTCATCATCCTACTTTTTCAACAGCTTCTTAAAATATCCCAGTTTCTCTCTCCTCTTCCCTGTTTTTACTTTGTACTCAACTTACTTCAGCTCCTTGAGACTCAAGTTCTAAGTGCAGAAATAGTTTACACTCAACTCAGTCGAGAGAAGAGGAGTTGAGTTGAATCTTGCCCTCCACAGTATGCTCAGACAAAAGCAAACTGTTGCAGCAATTAGTGTTTTTCCTCATTAATAACTTTTGCCATTTTGACTATATTCTAATGTAACTTGGCCAATGGATTCCAGATTTCATCTGTGAAATGTTGGCGGGCAGATACCAATCCAAGGACTGACTCTAATTTTTCCCTAAAACATAAAGCAAGATGGTGCTTCACCCCTTGCATGTTCAAAATCTGGACTAGAGTTGAATCTTTTTCAAAATTAGCTATTATCCACTGCATCTGATGGAAATAGGCTACTAGAAAGCTCAGCATAGTCTCCATAGAACTCTGTTTCCTCCTGTAGCACATCCAACATCATATACTGCATGTGGTGGCTACTTCATCTGGTTAATAACAGGTCCAACTGTGAACTGTACCAGTTTTCTAATTACATATATTGGTCGTTAGGATGGAATTCACCCCACTAAAATAACTCCTATAGCAGGGCTGTTGAACTCATTTTCATTGAGGGCCACATCAGCCTTCAAAGAACCCTTTGTAACTGTAAGACTGTATAAATGTACCTATGTTGCCCTGGCATTGAAAGCCATGTGGGCTACATAAAATGACATGGTGGGCCGAATTCAACCCACAGACCTTCTATTTGACATTTGTGTCCTATAGTATGCTATACGTTTCTTAAAAGTTATTTATAAAAATGCAATGTTGGTCTTAAAGTGTTTGGAGTAGCCAGTAGCAAACACAATGAGAAATGCTTTCCTTGCTTCTCTCTGGTGTTTGAGCAAGCACCAAATAACAAATGACAAGTAACTGACCTTGTCTTAATGCATCATTAAAGGGACACTATAGATGTGTTTATTGCAGCTATTTCTTGAAATTATGCAGTAGATGGTAGAGAGGCATTCATAAAGATATTTCACGCATGAGGAAAAAGTCCTGGAGAATATAGTCACTGTTTGCAAAACATCAAAATAACCAGAAGTAACTTAAACAAATATTCATCCAGTCTTAGGATTCTAGTTGTTTTAAGTAGCTGATTGGAAAATTATTGTTAGATTAACGATTCTTAGATTATGTTGCATTGGCGTCCACAATATGTTCCTTTACCTATTACTTGTGTATACCAAAGGGATACCAACATTATATTACATTAACTTGCTCGTGTACTTTATTGGAAAGGCACAAAATTGAGCCAATACTTCTGATGAATAAAAGTCAATTGAAATATTTTTTCTGGGTTTTCCACTTTGGGGACAACTTAGGGGGCTGCAGTGGGAATGGGAAATCGACAAAAATTGTACAACTCCCTTTTGATTGAATAGTTTTGTGTTTGTAACCATTTGAAAGTAAGTTTCTTCTTCGTGTGGTCTGTGAAATGCACACAAATGGTTTACTCCCGCGCATGCGTAGAATCTCGGACATACTAGCTAAAATTAAAGATTTACATATGCCCTCCCACTCCCGCCCCTCATCCCCAATGTAGCTACCTAGGCAGTTCCTTTTCCGCCTAGCCAGCCAAAGGATCTCCGACTACTAGCTCCTGGATAAGTCCACGCTCCCTCTGATGTCATGCCTAGGTTCCTGCTGCTGTCTGGCGGTAAGGAACTGCCTAGGTAGCTACATTGGGGGAGGAGGGGGGGCGGGGAGTGGAAGGGGCATATGTAAATCTTTAATTTTAGCTAGTATGTCAGAGATTCTACGCATGCGCGGGAGTAAACCCATTTGTGTGAATTTCACAGACCTTACACTCGAAGAATCACGGTTACAGGTAAGCAACCTAACCATTCTAGGCAAGTGGAATCATACTCTCATGCCTTATATTTGCAAGGATTTTAAAATTACCATTTGAGACCATCAGAATCAGATTTCTATTCAGTGGTTCACTCACCTAATGCTAATAATTTTCTAAGGGCATATTGTGAAAGATGAAGAAACTAAACATTTAGATTTCCAACCTGATATAAGCAGATACAGAACTGCAGTTCAGTAGTGTATTTGTTTTGTAAGACTTCCTAACAAAACATGACAGGAAGACATTATCAGTCTCTCTGAGCCTGTAGAAGAGCAATTACACCCAAGGGCTGAGTTCAACATAGAGAAATACCTGCCTGTAAACCTAGGCAAAGATACTTGTGGTTCTTTTTTTGTCATCTCTATTCCGTATCATGGACACAGACATTCTACCTGAGCTACTGCAAATACCCATTCTTTCTTTTGTGTGCCAGTCCCTGTTTATATTAAATATATATAGCAATGTGTCAACATGTGTTTGAAGTTGCTCTCAATGACCCAAGCTATTTAGTCTATCCTAAGCAGTAACATTCCTCATACTTTATTACCATCAAGCTCAAATATTTTCAAACTGTGTTCTGTGAGCCACTTTCAGATGTTGATATCTTTACTAGAATATATCTTCATTTTTAGATATTATCACTTGGTCCTTAATTTAACAGATTTTAACACATTTTGAGCACAACCAAATTATGGATCAGGTTATCAAGGCCAAACATAGGCAATTGTTTTTCAAAATATGCTAACCATCTATATCTCATCCAAAATGTTACAGTTATGCGAGCTCTTCCTAAAAGTATCTGGTTTTGATGCGAGTATTAGAGGAAAACGTTATTGAAAGAAATCATATTGGAGGGCATCTTACTAAAATATTATTAAATTATGAGTTATAGACTAATCACATTAATCTCAATTAGACGAGACTCATTGAAACAATTTGATTTGCATACCTGTTGACTCAGCCTTGTAGCACACATTGCCAAGAGGAAGCTGACAATATTATTGAATACTAACTTTTTAAAGGCAAGTAATTTACTTCAATAAATCTTTTCAATAAGAGTCAAAAACTTTATAATAAAATGGCACTTTGTTATAATGATATTAAATGGGGTTAAAATGCTAATTTGTGATAATAGTGTTTGGTTATATGCAATAGAGGAAACCATCCCAATGATTGTCAGTGACCATAGTTTTTTTCCTCGTTATTTAGACTAGGCATGGGCAAACTTTGGCCCTCCAGGTTTTTTGGACTTCAACTCCCACAATTCCTAACAGTGCATGCCTGATTTAGACTGATTACACACATGAACCTAATAAATGCTAACATCTTGTTCTCAAAATCTGCTTACAAGGTGGAGAAAAGTTCTAGAAAAGGTGAATGTTTCCATGGGATCCTGGGCTAGGGTATCCTGATGAGTTTCAATTGCTGGGAAGGCATGTAAACTGATTTGCAGAACCAATCTGCTGTTCAGAAACAGCCACAGCTGGAGGAAATGAACCAGCAACTATGTTTTTAATTAGGCCGCCTGCTATTTTGGGAAGAGGCCAGTCGTGCCAACCATATCCAGAAATCACTGTAAAACCTACACTGCCAGTGGGATACATCAGTCAAAAATATTAGTAGCAACAGCAGTGACTGTGGATTTAAAATGTATTTAAAATATTAACTCCATAATTCTTGGGAATCAAAGAAGTCATACAAATACATGATACAATAAATTATTAAAACTCACGCAAATGACCAAAGCAACAGAGAAGGCATTTATAACAAAACTATGCACATCTTGGCAAACCTTCATTGCAGCCCTTCTGTGCCCATGAATCTAGCTCACAGCTCTGGTCCAAGATATTTGGATGCAAAAAATTCAACATATCTTCAGTGACAACAGCAATTAAATAACATACAGCTTTATAGTCTTTCACAGCACGTAAAATTGTTGCTTGAGGCAACAAGTGTCTCTTCTCCTTAATGCCACATCAAACCCCTTCAGGGTCCCTTTTGGTATTCACTGGCTTGACTTATAGTGCCATATATTGTTTAGAAACTTTAGAGAGATGTTTCCTATGCTTTAAGCCATGGGTCCTCAAACTTTTAAAACAAGAGCCAGTTCATGGACCCTCAGACTGTTGGGAGGACAAGACTATAGGTTTTTTTTGGGGGGGGGTCAACAAATTCCTTTGCACATTGCACATATGTTATTTGCTGTGCAAAAAACGCCCCCCCCCCCCAAAAGAACAATCAATATTTACATTGAAGAATAATTTTACCTAACATAAACTTATCAGTATTTCAATGGGAAGTGTGGATCTCCTTTTGCCTGATGAGGCAGTCAAGTTAAATAGGATTATTGTTGTTGTGTGTCTCCAAATTGTTTCAGACTAAGGGCAATCCTAAGTTTAAAGTTTAGGACAGGGGTCAGGAGGGCTGCATCTGGCCCATGGGCCTTAGTTTGGGGACCACTACTTTAAGTAGACATGAGATAAGTTGTCATAGGAGTCTTCTACTAGTCACTTCTTGTTCTGTTGAAAATTTATTGACAGTCTTGAACAAGTAAGAGACCAATATCCACTAATTGCAGCAATGCTAATATAGCTAAACAAACTCAATGTATACATGTAAATACAAATGTCAATAGAACATAGGATTGTTTTGAGCACAATTCTGAATAGATCTTATCACATGACATTTTATCCCATTCTGTTGCACTCCAGGAGACGTGGGCTCTCTAAATGCACTCACAGAACACCAGCACTTAAAATATAGTCATTTATTAAAAGCAGGCAATATCCAATAAAATGCAGCAAAAGAATAAAAGGTAAAGGAAAAATGCAATCAATAATCCATACAGAAATGTTCCAGGAGCCAAAGGCAAAGTGGATGATATAGAATATCCAATAGAATCCAAGAGAGTCAATGTCCCAAAAAACCCAAACTAGAATTTCCAAAGGTAAAGCAGAATCTTAAGTCCATGAACAAGAATACAAGGCTAGGCCAAGCTGCAGTTTACGAAGTTGCCAGAAGTCTGATTTCCCCAAGCATGCTGAACTATATATCTAAAACTGGAGTTCTTTCATTTTCTCCTAATTGGCTTTCTCAGGCCACAGCAAGAAGCAAGGCCTTGAATCTGCCAATTAACATTCCCTCTATGCTAGGCTTCAACACACAGGTGTCTTACCTCTCAACTGCTCTGACTTCAAACAGGCTAGGTCCCAGGAGAAACTGAACTCCCTTCAGCTACTTTCCCAAAACACTGCCTTTGCAAATTTCCATCCCCTTCAACTCCAGATCCCACAATCCCTGAAGCCAAAGGCCAAACACATTCCATCAGTAATCTATTAGAATCTGATTGCAAAATATTGCAGAAATGAAGTAATTGTACACAGTATTCTCATCTTATTTACTATCATTGGAAAACCAGTCTGCAGGCCATCATTTAAAATCTCATGAGAATTGTAGTTCAAGACTTCCAGGCTATGTCACTATGCAATATTAGGATTTTTTTTAAAGTGACATAGGGAGGAATTCAAATGGAGTGAGAGGAGCCATCCTCCCGTGGTGTCATGAGTCAAAGCACAGGATTTTCAAAACATAATAATTGGGTGTGATGAGGTCAGTATGCATCCTGGCTGAATACAGTATGTGTACAGTTCTTTAAAAATACAGGACGCATACTGATATACACATATTATATCCTGGTGTAGTATGGACCTAAGACTCTGGAGACAATAATTTCCTATCCTGCTCAACTTTGACAACCCACTGAGTGACCTTGGGAAAATCACACTCTCTCAATCTCTGAGGAAGACAAAGGCAAACACTCTCTGAACAAAGGAATCTCATTCATAGGGTTGCCATAAGTTAATACTGACTTGAAGGTACACAACAACAAAAATGTATGCTGTGTTTTTTTCTAAGTAGTCAATAAGGTGTTTATATTATTTTTTTCTGTACTCTAGTAGGGGCAGGGGATGGGGGGCGAGATGAAATTCTAAACACATTTACAAATGGACATTTATAGTATGTAAAAGTGTGATATTTATTTATGTGAATGCAAAAGTGTGAAGTTTCAGCAAGGTTTCTTTTTCTTAGGAACACTGAACACAGTGGGTTTTCATGCCAACCATCTTTTTAAAAATGAATTTCTCTGCTCCAATTTAAGGAAATATATTCAAGCACAGACCAAAGCCTAATTCATTATTCTGTCACTTTGTGAGTCTAATGTTGCTGAGTCTCTGAATACCTGAGGTTGAACTCTTCAGAGTAATATGGCAACAGTATCAGGAACCTGCATACACAGTGTACACAATGCAAAATTAATTGGAAAATAGATGGTCTGAAAGTTAAACATACTCCTGTGGCCTGTAAACATTTGTTAGGATTTTTGTTTCTAACACCTGAATGAAACAGATCTATGAATCTCCAGAGAAGGAGTCTCCACCACACTCCCAGGCAGCCTATGCTAGTCACCAACAGCTCTTACTCTCAGGAAGTTTTTCCTAATATTTTTAGTTGAATCTCTTTCCTTGCCATTTGAACCCATTGCTTTCTTGTGCCCTGGTCTCTAGAGCAGCAGAAAGTCACTTTCCCCTCTTCCTCTTCCTTAATGGGACACGCTTTGAAATTTTGAAATATGGTTCTCATGTTTTGTCTCTACCTTCTCTTCTCCCAGCTAAACATCTCCCAGGAGGAAAGAAGGAAGGAAAAAGAGAAGGAAAAAAGGAAGGAAGAGATGGATGGATGGATGGAAGGAAGGAAGGAAGGAAGGAAGGAAGGGTGGAAGATAATGGAGGGAGGGAAGGGAAGGGAGAAGGAAGGAAAAACAAAAGGGAGAGAGGGAAGGAAGGCTGGAAGGAAGGAAGGAGGGATAAAGAGAGGGAAGGAGATAGAAAAGAGGGAATGAAGTAGTGGAAGGGAAGGAGGGAGGGAGAAAGAGGGAGGTAAGGAAGAAAGGGAGTGAGAGGAAAGGAGAAAGGAAAGAAGGAAGGATACGATGGTTAGAGAGAGAAGGGTCTGAGAAAAAAGCCCAAGGGGCCACATTTGGCCCCCGGGCCTGGATTTACCCACACCTGCTGTAGGTGGAATTTTACTATGCTAAATCAATTGGATGTTGTCATGAGTCCCTTGCCTCAATAATTTTAATTGGGCTTATTATAAGCATGAATAAGATTTGACCTGAAACAGTGATTATGACTTTGCCAAAAGACATTCAGGTAAAAATACCAAGCAGCCAGGTAGAGATCTGAGCTGGATGGCATGAGAAAGACTTTGAAAAGAAAAAGTTGCTCAGCTCTGCCCCAGAGAAAAAAATCCCCCTCTCTCATTTCAATCATCAAATAAAATACTTATAATTTATAAATGTGTTTCTTATAGTATTGGTAGACATATGTATCCCCCCCATGGTAGATAATCTTGTGAATATCTCAACAATGCTCCTCTGTGAACTCTAATTCTGGATCAAACCACATTTCCAGACTGGTGATTGCAGTTCCTACCTCCCCCCTCACCCCTCAGCAGAACTATATAACACATGAACATTTATCAAGTTTCAATTGCTGAACTTCTACATCTCATGTAGTTGACAGAGACAGAGCTATGACAAAATGGGAGTACATATCGATAAAGAATGCCATCCATTATGTCTGTCCCCCTTGAGGTTCACATATTATGTAGGAGGAAACTGGAGAACATTTTCACTTATTCAGTTCATGGGTAGGAAATACAGCATATACTGATTTGGCTTATCATTATATAGCTAAATCAGTTTAATTCTGTGGCATCACCAGGAGGCCTATTCAAAATAAATCTATCTTTCTCTCTTCATTGTGATATAGCATTGCCACATTTGCCAGGATTGTACAGAAAAAGACCATTTTTAAAAAGACATTAAAGCTGTCCATCAGTCAGAGAAAGAGCTGCAACAATAAAAGGCACAAAACATGAAAAGCTTTAAGCTCTTAACACTTTCATGGAGAAAACATGCAGATTTCTATTTTGTGAAAGGTACAGACCCCCAGCTGGAAATAAGTTGTCAATTGTGCTGACCATCAGACACATTCATTTCTCTCCACAACTGTCTAGTAATTATTAGTCATCATCAGTTCAAGACTATGGAACAGAGAAGTCACTATATCTATTGAATGAAAAATGTGATGCCCAATTCACCCAGTCAGCAAGGCTGTGAATCAGAGTTGTAGCAGAGCTTGGGTTACTGTTGGGCCTGCAACACTAGTGATTATTCTTTCTGGGATTCCCCTGCAACCTGGAAAGATGAACAGTAGATGTGTGAATGAAATGAAATTGAAGCAACCGGTTGCTCACATTGGCTGACAGGAATTGGTTTTCACTTCCGTTCAATAACCTGTATGAAGTCAGGCATCAAAGCAAGTGACTCTCAGTTCACTCCAAACATCATTCCATCCTTCCTCCCTATAATTGGGGATTAATGTACTGCTGCTTTTATCACAACTTTGGGGGTTGTTGGTTTGGGCCACAGATCCAAGAGTGACCAGTGTTCATCAAGCATTGGTTGAAGGGGATCCCATCTCAGCACTTAGGATGTGTGGCCTGGAGGCAGTCATAGAACGATAGAGCTGCAATAATAATAATAATAAACATTATTTGTATTTCACCCTATCTCCCTGAGTGGACTCAGGGTGGATTCCAGCATAACAATGGCAAACATTCAATGCCTACATAAAACACTTGATACTAACATAAAATCCCAAAAAAAACCAGGCCATCCACAAGGGCCATCCAGTCTAACCACCTTCCATGCACGAACACAGACTCAAAGCACCAATTTACACAGCAGAGGGCAGATTCTTTCCACATCCCCTAGTAGCTAGGAGACCACAGGTGGGAGCAGCCCAGTGGGGCCCACTTTTGCCATCACTAGGGAATCTGCAGGCTCATCAATCAACAAACAGATTGAGCGATGCCTGAATCCAGACATGTGGAACAACCCTATGAACCACATGAAGTTATGGTTTCCACATCATTGTGTGTATAGGGTTCTTGGGATTTAATATGTGGAGCACACCTCACATCTGAATACACAATATACATGGTTTTGTCACAGAAGGAATTATGTCTCTAGAAAGAAAATCTCATATAATAGAGCAGTGTTTTTCAACCTTTTTTGAGCCACGGCTGTAGCAACCCAGTTCTCTTTTGTGCCTGGAGGGCAGGGGGCAGCACCGGGGGTCCCACTTGCATTAGAACCAGCCGCAGCTGAGGAGGAAATGGAGGAAGGGGTTAATGAGTTAGCTGGGCCTTCCTCTCCCACAGAGAGCTTGGTATGGGATGATGGATGGCCGGACGGCTATGAGAACTGGGAAGGTCAGGCTGATTCAGAAAGTGTTGATAGTGATGATTGTTATGAGAAACCGGGTGGAGTACGGATCACAGGAGAGAATTTGGGAAAACATGGGCGATGAGGCCATGGAAGCTGAAAGGGAGTTCGACTCTCATGAAGATAGTGAGCCAGGTGCTGGGAGGCAAGGACGGAGCTTTGATAGGAGACGGAGCATTGAGTCCAGCAGGAGGGATTGGCACCACAGCCTAGAGCGCCAGAGAAGCACTAGATCCCGTAGCACAGATTACCGCCGAAGCCTAGAGCGTCGGGGGGCCTCGCCAAGGGGTTAAGTATAGGATCCGTGGGAAAGGGTCCTCAGTACCTCGGCCACTTCTAATCTAAGCGAAGTGAAGCGAGCGAAGGACCACGGAGCCAAGTTGCCGGCTCGTGCCTTGCCAAGACGTTTCTTGGGCCCTGTTTGAACTTTTGCTTTGTTCCTTGATCCGCCTTGTTTTGCGGAGCCTTGCCAAGCATTTTGCCAAGACCTTTGCCTTTGGATTTTACTACGGACTCTTTACTTTTGGATTGAACTTTTCAATATTTTGATGGACAATTACCTTTTCATCTGTTCTTTATTATTCAATAAATAGTTAGCTGATTACCGTCTCTGTGTGTGTGATTAAGGGGCCGGCCGAGTCCTTGCATCGTGACAACGGCACACTTTCTACAGTTACAGAATCCTGGGGCACACCACCAACCAAAATGACACAAAATGACACTCTAACACAGTAATACATATAATTAATATGTTTTTAAATGTATTTATACACTCAGTGTGGAACCTGGGCCTGTTTCGATGAACACATAGATCATATATCAACATAGATATCCTGGCAGGAATGGTAGAAGGACACACACGAAGGTCTTGCTCAACAGCTGTCAGTCATGGGACAACTTCGGCCCTCTGGGTGCTTTGGACTTCAACTCCCACCATTCCTAACAGCCTGAGGCCCTTTCCTGCTTAAGTGGCTGAGGGGGAAAAGGAAAAGGGCCTGAGGCTGCTAGGAATGGTGGGAGTTGGAGTCCAAAACACCTGGAAGGTCCAAGTTTGCCCATGCCAGCTTTCTGGCGGTTTGAATATGTGTAATTATCCATGTGATTTTCTACCTTGTCGCTATGATTATGGTGCTGCTTCTTTAAATTGTCCTCAAACTGACTGTGTTATTGTGTGGATGCCGGAACTGACATTGGATAACATCGTGAGGATACACTTTGTTTTTTGCACTCACTTCCATGATTTCATCAAATATCGCAAGTTTTCCATAGAGGAGCGCTCCGTGAACTCGCTACTTCCTTGTTCGCAACTCCTCCGCTCTCTGTGGTGACCACGCCAAACTACCTTATGTAAGACTTTTGATTTTCTCCAACAGGATTGGGTACTTTGAATGTGTTTTTTGCATATGATTATGCATGATAAATTGTGCATTTTGTACTGTGACATAGCGGCGCTCCTTTAATAAGTAAGGGTATTGGAGGTTCCAATTTCCCACGGCACAACTGATGATCGCTCATGGCACACTAGTGTGCCCCGGCACACTGGTTGGGAAACACTGTAAGAGAGAGATGCTAGTATAATAAAGTTCTGTGATGTTCCACAATGCATTGCTACCAATATGCAGTCATCCTTTCGTGTGATAAAGCCTGCATATACACAAGCCCTCTTCAAGAGTAGAGGCCTCTGTGCTCCTAGCATTAACTCTATCAAACTGCTGGTGCAAAACACATAATAAAATAATGGTGTGAAACTAATTTAATTGGTACTACCTGAATGCTTCGGCCATTTTACAATTCCTTATCATAAACTAAAAGCTGGATAGAATGCCTTTTACTTCAAAGCTTAGGAATGAACAGAGACCCAAAAAGAGATCCTTTCCCGCTTTGATTTTGCCTTGTAAGAAAGCAGGTGGGCTGGCAAGAAATCAAAAGGAGGTGATTATGCAGCTTACCTAGAGGGCTCTATGCAATAAGAAAATGAGACTGAGAACCTTTGCTTTTGTCCAAAAGATGAAAGTTGGAAACCTTTTACTAGTCAGGGGCCAAACTGCCATTTCAAACATTTTTGTGCATTTGGTTTACTCCATTTATAAAATATATTCATTTCCAGAGAGAGCACAATAAAGCCCAGCTAGTGTTCGGATTTATTTAGGAGAAAAGGTGAAGGAGAATGGCGGTATTTGCACTGAAGCCTCATACAATGAAATGCTTTAATGGGAAGACTTTTAAAAGACGGGGTGATGTAATCTAATAATATAGGCTGTTTTCACTGGAACACATTTGATTTAAAGTGCAGCAAGGTTAGTTGAATTTATTCAGTCTGCCTTGCCTTTTTATAAAAGCGAGAAGGAGCAATAAAGGCCATCCGTGCATTGCTGAAGGAATCATTTGCTCGAGAAGAATTGGACAATATGAACTTGTCAGAAAAGTATTCAGAAGGACCAGAAAAGGGGTAATAGTACTAGAACATTATTGCTAGTGTTTATTTTTAAAGCCTGTGTTAAACTGTTACATTGTGCTTTTAATGTTGACACAAAGCTTGTGTTACAATATAAAAGGGCACTTCTTGGGTGGGGTGGATGGAAAGGCAAGAGAGAAACTGCCAAAACTGAAGCCCTTCTGGCTCATATTGGCAGGATGGAGATTAGAAAGTCAATTGGAGGAAAAATAAATACAACTGCTCCAGGCCTCCCCATTACATCTTGTTTAGTGGATACATCATTTAAATGGGAAGGCTTTGGTTACTTATCCCACCTAAGGCTCATTCTTGGAATTGCCCTTTTTGTCATTTTCACTCTTGGATCACCATCCACAGAGTCATAACAGTTAATAAGTTGTCTTTGACTGCTGGGAGGATGGTTCCAGTATATCTTTTTCTTTAGAGTAGGCTCCTTTCCTTATCCACCAAAATGGAGATCCACAAAACTTATGATCTCCAGGACACATTTCAACCTGTGCAGTTCTCTGATGAACCACATGAGTCTGTGTTGATTTTCTCATGGTTTCATGCCCCAAATATTTTATGTGCATACAAATTTTCCTACATAAATATGTGATTAGAAGATCCCCATTCTAGTTGTGATCTTCTTAAGAGTTAGTTGAAAGAATAAGAAGCAGCAGAATCCTATATGACATTTTATGTAATGTTACTTTCAGCATATTTAAATAAGTAGCACAGGTACTAAGAAACCCAGTGATTGTATGCGACATCAGGAAGAGTAATTGATAGACATTAGTTGATGTGATCAATGAAAAAAGTTTCAATACTCATTACTAAATTAGGGGATGGGGAAGCAACAAATCCTTTTTTTCTTTTAAAAATATTTTTATTATTTTATCATAGTTCAATACATTTGTTATACATTGTTTATTTTGCAGCAGATACAAATTATTCAATACAACCTACCATATTTTAACTTTTGGCATCTAATGTTATTTTTCTGCTTGCACATATTATCTATCTCTCACCACTGTGCTCCCCTCCCCCTTTAAAGTGTTTCTAAAGTGTTGTATCGATAGGAGCCTGTATCATAACTATAATATAATGAATTTTTCATTACTTTTTTGTTAGTAATTGTGCAAGGGGGGGGGGAGCTTCCAGGGCTCCTTTCTCACTCACTTTTAGAGCTATCGGGATGAAACTTGTACAATGGTAGAACAAAGTTACCATTGTTACCCCCGAAATTTCAGAATGCTTTGCACTTCCACTGATTTTTGAGAATTTAAAAAAGTTTTAATGAACTTTTTTTTAAAAAAAACTACAAGAGCTATCTTCTTGAATTTCCATTTTAATGAAACAATTAAACAACATAACCAGGGTATCATTCCACCCAAATTTCAGAAAGATTTACACATCCACTGATTTTTTAGGGAATTTTAACCAACATACAGTAAACTTACCTACCATTTCACTGGAAGACCCCAATTTAATAAACATATTAAATAGATAAACAACATCTAGACATCTAAACATGGAATTAAAAACATATTAATATAAAACACTAAAATCACAAAATCCTGAAGCCAAAGTCCAAGTCCTTTCCAAGTGTCAATTGCACATAATCCTGTATGTTTCTTGCATTGCATACTTCCCAAAGGCTTAGTCCCACATCCATGTCTTTACTTTCTTTCTGAAGCCTAAAAGAGAGGGCGCTGATCTGATTTTGGTAGGGAGCAAGTACCAAAGGTGAGGGGCCACCACTGAGAAGGCCATGTCTCTCATCCCCACCAGTTGTACTTGCGAAGGAGGTGAGACTGAGAGCAAGACCTCCCCGGACGATCTTAACATCCTATATGGTTCATAGAGGGAGATATGTTTGGACAGGTAAGCTGGGCTGGAACCATTTAGGGCTTTATACTTCCCTGAAGCACTTGGTCCTGCACTGCAGGGGTAGCTTCTCAGTGTCAGGCTGCAGCTGTTGTTGTTCCCTGCTTGCTACTGACTCAGATGCAGGGCCTGGCAACCCTTCCTCTTCATTTGTATTGCAAACCTTGACAACAGGGTTAATTCAACTCTCAACAATCCTGTTTTATCTCAGAATCTCTTTAGAGAATGAACACGGGTTTTCCTCCACCAAAACTTTCAGGGAGGAGGGGGCAGCACAAGACAGCAAGCAGAATTCTAGGAAGTGTAGTTTGGGAAGGTGAGGACCCCTGTGGCAGAGAATTCAAAGGCTCCACCCTAAATTACATTTCCCAGAATTCTGCTCTCTTCAGAATACTGGGGCTGCCCTTGTTAGTGTCTCAATGTGGGTGCAGTCTCTTCCTGTCTCTCTCTGGGCCAGAGGGGCTTTTTTCTTGCCTAGGCATCCAGCCAGGCATCTCCCTCCCGCTGCTTCCTTCGCTGCTCCCTTTGGGAAAGAGCAGTGCTTCTCCCTCCACTCTGGCTTCATCGTCCTCCTCAGGACCCTTTGAGGGAACAAAACCCAGGCCTTTTGGGGGGAGAAGCAGAACCTGTAACAGAAACCTGGAGACATTTATGAGACTCACATAACTCTTCTGAAAGTCATAGGTCAGTATTTTGGGCACTCATCATGTTTCTAAAATTGCTTCATATGTATGAATCTTATTAGATACAACAAATGTGTTACAAATGAAGTTTTGCACAGCCCTAGTTCCGGATGCCCACTGGGAGCAATGTGATGCAGAACATAGGCTACATCAGCACTGTGGTATTTATACCGAAGATCTTAGTTTTACAAGACCTTTAGTCTTTCCTGCCAAAGAGTTCTGATGTGTCACCAATACAACTTCCATGATACCATAGCAGTTACCCATGGCAATTAAAGTGGTGTCAAACTACATTAATGCTGCAGTGTAGATGCACCCTAAGTCTACTTACGAAGATGCAATATTTATTTTATTTATTTATTTACTGCATTTCTATGCCGCCTTTCTCAGCCCAAAGGTGACTCAAGGCGGCTTACACTGGCACGATTCAATTCCACAATGAACATAAACAAAATTAAAACAAAATTTAAAACACATTATTTTTTAAACCCTGTAAAAGCTTTTAAAGCATAAAACACTATGCTGTTTTATGCTGTATTATCTGGTTTTATTGTTGTAAACCGCTCTGAGTTCCGGGGAGAGCGGTCTACTAAGCCGAATAAATAAATAAATAAATAAATAGTAACTTCCTATTAGCTCACTTTCTAAAGACAGTGTCAATACACAACAGAATTCCAATCAAGTGTTTAGGCATGGCTTTTCCTATTAGATTCCTTCAATGAAATGAGATGTAACATTTGAGAAACATTCCCCTACCAGGCTACCGAGTTAAAGTTAGAGTGGCATCTCAGGGAATAGAGCTTTCAAAAAACATTGATTTTTTTCAGAAGAAAAGCAGTAAGAAGTATTTGGAACTTGTCCGTAAAGAAAAATAACATTAACATTACATGGTTTGACGTGGAACATTTGGTTATGTCTCTTTTGCTGCACGCAAGTTGAGGTATTTGTAGAATAAGGAGGCCAAGTAGTAATAAAACCCAATTTGAGATGTTTTTCTTCTCTTGTAGGGCATTTTAACCCTGAAGATAATTTAGTATGATCTATTCAGTCTACTTTAAAATATATATTTAAAACCCAAACCTCCATTCTATAACTGTTTTAAAATTATAGAGAGATGTCCTTCAGGGAAAGAATAATACATATTTTCCCCAAACTGCTAACCTTTTCAAGTTTTTCACCTTTTCTTTCCTTTTCAGTGCAGAGCTAAAGTTGTTGGCAGGTAAAGAATTGCCAGGGGGTGAAATGACATTATAAATGTCAGAGGTCAGTTCAGGTAAAGGAGGAGTGGAAAGTATGCTGGAAAAATGGAGGTTACACTATAGAGAAACTTTCCAATTACATCTTTGTTAAAAACAACAGTCCAGTTTCTGGTCTGCTTATAGTTTCAGGGCTAGAAATAGGAAAGGAAGTAAGGAAAGGTTATACATGTGGGCCAAAATGCATTATTCCTTCCCTGAAGGGAAAACAACCATCTATTGAAAATACATTTTTACAATTCAAACTTTTAAATGAGAGGTTGCGTCTTATGAATTATATCTCTTTGTATCTCTGCATCCTCCGAGAAGAAGAAGAAAAAAAAGGGAAACCGTAGCCTTTAGACACAAGCCAAGCAGTGTCATAAGATGACATTCATTAAACGAGTACTCTATGAAACAGTGCTTGTTGCAAATTCTTCCAAAGAAGCAGCACAAAAATAGAATCACAGAGTGTTCGGGGGAGTACTACACAGAAGAAGTGACATTTTACCATGTATTGTAACCTCAAAGATGTAGGTACTTATTTTGGGATGGGAGCAATTTTTAAAGATTACACTCACCTTTCTCTCATACAAAGAAACACTTAAGCAATTATGATACAAACACTTAAGCAATTATAATACAGCACAGAACTTTAATCCCATGCCATTGTTCCTTAGCTACAACTTGCACTGTCCCTTTCCCTTCTTGTTTACAGTTGACCACATTTTACAGCAGTCGATACTATAGGTTACTGGACGCCATTTTGAGTCAAATTGTTGTTTTATATACTACTAGACTAGAGCACCTGGTGGTGCAGTGGGTTAAACTGCCGAACTGTTGAACTTGCTGATCGAGAGGTCGCAGGTTAAAATCTGGGGAGCTGCATCAGCTCCCACTGTTAGCCCCAGCTTCTGCCAACCCAGCAGTTTAAAAACATGCAAATATGAGTAGATGAATAGGTACTGCTCCAGTGGGAAGGTAAGGGCGCTCCGTGAAATCATGCCAGCCACATGACCTTGGAGGTGTCTATGGACAATGCCAGCGCATCAGCTTAGAAATGGAGATGAGCACCAACCCTCAGAGTCAGAGACAACTGGACTTAATGTCAGGGGAAAACCTTTACCTTTACTATACTACTGGTTTATCTTGTATTGTATTGTGCGTTATTTTATTTTATGTATTGTTTTAGGCACTTTGTGCCATGTGTAAGCTGCCCCGAGTCCCTTTGGGGTGATGGAGGCAGGGTACAAAATAAAGTTATTATTATCATTATTTGTTTCAGAATGTGACACCAAAATTCCTATCAAAATCAGAAATCAAAATTTCTTACAAAATGTATGTTTCAGTTTGCAGTCTAGACCCTTTATGTTTTATGCTACCTGCCCGAAACAAGAAAGACTAAGCCATTTAGGCTCTATCTTTGGAACTCTCTCCCTAAGGAGATCAAAACGGTCCCCTCCTTGCTTTCCTTCAAAAAATACCTTTTTATGCTCACAAGAATACAGAGGATGACATATAAAATATCTGGCACAAACAAAACAGAATGGAATATGGAAATAGCTTGTTACTCTGGATTTTAAATGTTAATATTTAATTCTTATTAATCTCAATGTTGAAGTCTTGTTTCTTAAATGCTTACCCATCAAAACTTGAATTTTTAGTTGTGTGATGCCTAATTTGTTGTAATGTTTCACTATTGTCCAATTTTAATGTCTAATAATGTTGCTATTGGATTTATGGTTTGTTTATTTGCTTTTTTGGTCGCACTTTATGGCATTGAATGTTCGCCACTGTGTGTGTGAACCGCCCCGAGTCTCCATTGGGGAGATAGGGTAGGATAGAAATAAAGATTTAGTATTATACATTAAATAATAATAATAATATATAATATATATAAAGTTAAATAGTATAATCCAGTTTCTGAATCTAGATTAGCTACTTTGAACTGGCTTATATAATCTTATAATGCAGTTCAAATCAATTAACCTGGATTCAAAAACCGGATTACATGGCAGTGTAGATCCAGTCTTAGTGGGCAAAATGCAAATTCAGAATAGAATTACAGTAGAATTTAAGTAAAAATTCTCCTTTTATCCTAGTTGCTTCCAATGAGTTCCACAATATTGTTCATTATTGCAAGGAACAAAGGTTTTATTTGACAAGGAATACCCATAGGTGGTTTTGCCAGTATCTTCATCTGAAATAAAACCTACAGCACCTGGTATTGTATTCATTGGTGGTCTTCCATCCAAGTACTAATCAGGGCTGGCCCTTACCCTTCCAAGATCATATGGGATCAGTTACCTTTAGGGAATTCAGGACTACTCATCTCTTATTCATTTGTCTTCTGACAGCAACTGCAGGCATGTGTATAAACTGTACTCAGGTCACTGAAGCTAGCAGTGTGCTCCAGCACATAAGCCTCTGGTGGCTTTGTATTGTGTCGAAAAGACAGCTTTTCTGTTGCAGAAAATGCCCTAAAGATTCTTAATTTACTTTCTGAATTTCAAATGAGTTTGTGATGCTCATCATTGCTCTGTATCAGTTTTTCTCAACCTTCCTAATGTTGCAACCTTAATGTTGCTCCTCATGTTGTGGTGACCATAAAATTATTTTTGTTGCTACTTCGTAACTGTAATTTTGCTACTATTATGAATCGTAATGTAAATATCTGATATGCAGGATGTATTTTCATTCACTGGACCAAATTTAGCGCAAATACCCGATACGCCCAAATTTGAATATTGGTGGGGTTGGATAAGGGATTGATTTTTGACTTTTGGGAGTTGTAGTTGCTGGGATTTATAGTTAACCTACAATCAAAGAGCATTCTGAACTCCAGCAATGATGGAATTGAATCAAACTTGGCACACAGAACTCCCATGGCCAACAGAAAACACTGAAAGGGGTTGGTGGGCATTGACCTTGAGTTTTAGAGCTGTAGTTCACCTACATCCAGAGAGCACTGTGGAGACAAACAATGATGGATCTGGACCAAACTTGGGACGAATATTCAGTATGGCCAAATGTGAACACTGGTGGAGTTTGGGGAAAATAGACCTTGACATTTGGAAGTTGTCGTTGCTGGGATTTATAGTTCAGCTACAATCAAAGAGCATTCTGAACCCCACCAATGAGAAAATTGGATCAAACTTCCCACACAGAAACCCCATGACCAATAGAAAATATTGTGTTTTCTGATGATCTTTAGCGACCCCTCTGATACTCCCTCGTGACTCCCAGGGTGAAAAACGCTGTTCTATATTAACAGATTTTTAAAAATTATTTCTCTGTATCCCCCTTGCCACATCCTGTTCTCCTTGTGCTCCCCCATTGTACTTTGATCATTCTTACTAAGGTAGTGTATGTCAGCATGTATGTTTACATGTACGATCAGCCAGGGTTGACACATGTTCGGGGAATGTAATGAAACATTTCCATAGGATAGCAAACATACACTACCATTACATGTCACACCTGACATGTACACGAGCAATGATCATGGATAAGGATTTAATAATGTAATTCAATTTTAAAATAATTGAGATAGGATGCACTGTATTCTATACCTTTCTCCATTTTAAGGGCAAAACATCATAAAATAACATCTTCCTTGTTACTTGACTGCCACCTAGTGATACAATAAGAAAAAATGTCTTTCCTTTTAAGATCAGTATCTTTATGACACACCTGTCCAACTATGGGAATGACCAGCTGGGTTTGTACACCTTTGTCAATCTGGCCAATTTCGTTCAGAGCTGGACTAACTTGAAGCTGCAGACACTTCCCCCAATTCAACTGGCTCACAAGTACTTTCAGCTCTTCCCTGAGCAGAAGGACCCTCTTTGGCAGGTAAGAACACAAAAAGAAGCACTCTCCTGTTTCATTTGGTGGAGATGTTTTAATTGAACTGTTAGACTACATTGCATAAATTATACTGCAGATTACTTGTTAAAGATGAACTGGGTGCTGTTGTTTTGTGTGTTTTTGTTTCACTTTAAATTGCCTATTAATCTGCATCTAAGTATAACTTCTGGCTGCTGGCTTCATATAGAGGAAGGCTCTATGTTGGCCTTCCTCTGTCGGTGACCCGGAAGCTCAAGTTGATGCAGAACACTGCCGCCCGATTCCTGTCTGGATCTCCAGCAGGTGGCCACATAACACCTGTTCTGCAGGATCTGCACTGGCTCCCAATCGAGCACCGGATCACCTTCAAAGTGTTGGTGCTCATCTTTAAGGCCTTGCACGGCCTGGGGCCAGTGTACCTGAGAGACCGTCTTTCCCCATATTGCCCTATGAGATCACTACGGTCAGAAAACACCAACTTGCTGTTCATCCCATCTGGTGAGGTTTGTAGGCTAGCTGCAACCTGGAGGAGAGCGTTCTCTGTAATTGCTCCTATGCTCTGGAACGCTCTCCCGGCCGAAACCCGAGCCCTCCAAGACCTCCTGCCCTTTAGACGGGCATGCAAAATGTTCCTCTTTCAGAAGGCCTTTGGTCTCTAGTTGCCTGCGCGCACAGCCCGCTGAGGTTGCTGCCCCCACTGTATTTTGCTGTGTCCGAACAGCATATTGCATTTTAATCTGATGTTTTTACTGTGTGATTTATTAAGTGTGCTATTTTAATGTGTTTTTATTGTATCCTTTATTTCCTGTGAGCCGCCCCGAGCTTCCCGGGAGTGGCGGCCTAGAAGCTCAAGAAAGAAAGAAATAAATAATATAAAGCCAACTGCACAATTTCTTCACTTTTCTATCATTTTGCCTCTTACTAATTTAATAAGATCAGGGAATTTCATACAAGTACTGACATGAATAATAAAAGCACATGTTATTACTACTGATGCCCATATGTGAACGGGGAGAAATCCTGCCCCTGAAAGAGACTTTGACCAGTGGAGGCCTTTGCTAACAGAAGAGAATGGGAGGTAATTTTCCCCATAGAAAGGATGGGGAAAGTTCAGACCACAATTTGCATGTAGCCCTAAGCCTTTCAGAAGACCCAAAACCCACCCATATTTTAAATTCTAATAAATGAGCGGCGGATTACACACCAACTTCTCTTGTCAGTTGAAAGGCTGCCAGTTTGAAACCGGGTCAGAGTGACTCCTGACCTTAGCCCACCACCTACCTAGCCGTTCAGGAAAAAAAGTGATTAGATAAGTATGTACTGCTCATAAAAAGTGGGGGAGGTATTCTAAGGCACCCAGAAGGAATATAGGTGATTCAGCCCAAAACAAGGAAGAACTAGGTCTTTGGGAGGGAGATGGAGTGACAGCACCCGCCTGTGGCTAAAACCTTCCAAAATGCCGAAAGATGGGAAAGTCTATATATATATCTCTATATATACGATTTTCTGTCTGGTTGTGCTTAAAAACATCATTGAATGTTTGCTGCATATATATGTTCTGCAATCCGCCTGGAATACAAATACTGTAAATAAATAAAATAAATAATAAATAAACAGCTGAGCTGCTGAACTTGCTGACTGGAAGGTCGGCAGTTCAAATCCGGGGAGTGGGGTGAGCTTCCATTGTTAGCCCCAGTTCTTCATGCAGTCATGCCTGCCCGTGGAGGCATCTACGGACAACGTCACCTCTTTGGTTTAGAAATTAAGATGAGCACCACCTCCCAGAGTTGGACATGACTAGACTTATGGGAAAAGTTTACCTTTAGCTTTTAAAAAAATGATCCAAATCATCCGAAACAGCTTACAAACATAACAGGTTAATTTATCCATCTCCCGAAGCCCCCAGCATCCCAGAAACATCTTTTAATGGGCACAAATCTCTTTAAAATGTTAGGAAATGATGGTAGAAGTGATATTGTATTGTATTACATCCACATGAAGCTGGCATGAAACACAGGTTTTAGAATAGTTCTTTGTATAATTGCCCAGTCTTGCTCCCTCTTTTATGGGTTTGGGAGAATTAACCGTGATAAATTACCACCTGTTATGTCAAGAATATCCTCTAGATCAAATGCCCTTCTACACATGAAGGACACAACTGGATTTAGCTCAGAAAACTGTGTATCATTCAAAACACGTAGGAATTTAACAGATGAAATAAAAGGAAATGGCTTCTTTTAAACTATAAGCTGCTTTCAGTGCCTACTGTGTTTAAGGGACAATGATAACGACGTTCTGCCAATGAAACTAAAATGAGCTATGTGAATACCAAAGCAACCGACCTATCTTAGGTAGTACTTACACATTTGAATACTTGACCTTCCAAAATAACTTAACTTTCTGTGTAAAATAGATTGGGCCACTTTACTGAGTTTTCAATAATAAGACTGCAGTCTTAGCCTCATATAACTCAATTGTACTTACTCATCAAGTTAAAATACAAAGGATTCAAATTATCCCAATTACTCTGTACAGATAGTGTAGCTTTACAATGGTAAGATAAAACATACATTTATCTTAATTTAATTGTTAAACCCAACTAGAGTAGGTCCATTAAATAAAGGGAACTTCTAAAAGTGATGATTTACCAAGTTCACATTAGTTCAGTGGGTCTATTGTAGTTGGGATGAACAATTGGATTTAGCCCTGAGCTTATTGTAGTCTTCCAGATGACCTTGAACCGCAGTTCCCAATATTCTTTACCACGAGCTCTGCTGATTTGTACACTGTTCATCTGGTTTATAAAAAAAAATAACATGCAGTCAACATCTGGAACACTGAATTTGCTCATCTCATTTATAAAAAAAAAGTAAAAGCATTCCAAATATGAATGCTTACTCTACATAAAATATTCAAAATTAATGTGAAGACTTATTTACTTTTATAAAAGTTAGGTTTTCTTCTTCTTCTTTCCAATACTTAGAAATAAGTTGACCAATACAAAATGAGCAAAATTACATTGGACTACTTTCTCCTTCACTTAGAATCCTTGTGATGACAAGCGGCACAGAGATATCTGGTCTAAAGAAAAAACCTGTGATCGTTTACCAAAATTCCTGGTAATTGGACCCCAAAAAACTGGTGAGAACTTCTGATATTCTGTAGCAGCTTTCCCCTCAATTCAAGATTAATATCATATGAATTCATTTAGCAGAAGAAAATATTAGTTAGCAGCAGCGCATGACTAGAGCTTAACTACACTACAACTCAATACTGTACTGTTTGTTTCATAGATTATGCAACTGCATTAAATCTATATACTCAAAGTTGCTGATATATTTTAAGTTACAATGGGAAATATGTGGTTCTCCAGGTGATGCTGAATTAGCATTTCCCAACATTTCTCATCAATAGCTATTCTAACTAGGGGTAGTTTTACATGGACACAATATCCCTGGGCTGGTTCTGAGTGTCAGACTTTGGATTGGCCGCAGGATGAACCTTACCGCCAGTTCCAGGCCAATGTGGAGGTGAAAAGAAGTTATTACCACCAGCCTCTGGGCCAATGTGAGACAGGAAGGAGTCCTGACCATCCCCCTGGTTCTCGTCATAGCAAAATGGCTGGTGGCTATCGCTCATCACCTAGACTTATGTTGAACAGGTGCCAGAGAAACTCGGGAGAAGGGAAGGAGAAAAGGAAGAATCACTTCTGCTCCCCCTGCTAACCATTCTTGAAAGTTGTTTGAAGACACTCCAGGCAACGAGCATTGGCCACCAGCCATTTTGTGCCCAGTGGGCATTACTGCAACGAGAACAGGAGAGGAATGGTAAATGCCATCCTGTATCACCTGAGGAACACAGGATGGCCATGAAAACAGTTGCGTTCAGTTCTGTCTCACAACCATCCCAACTATTTACATGGACCCAAAATTACAGTTTGTTCCAGGTTCTTGGGGGAACTCAAACATTATCTGTGACTTTTGTCAACATGGTTTAAGGTCACATTAAGTGGCGTTGGTCTGCTTTAATCCAACTAAGCTATATGCATCATGCAGCCACCACAGAGCTGATTATACCCTCCCAGGACATAGTTGTCCTGAGAGTGGTAGTGTTAAGGGCCATATGATTCCTAGACCCGTGAATGTACCAAATGGCAAATAGAAAATGCTATCCCATATTATGTTTTTCTCCTACTAGATGTCTTTCTGAACTATCATAACCATCTAATGAACCATTTGTTGCAGGTGCTTTGATTGTGTTTGATAGGGGATGGATCTAGATCAGGGGTGGGCAATTACCGGCCCTCCAGGTGTTTTGGACTTCAACTCCCAGAAATCCTAGCCAGTTTACCAGCTGTTAGGATTTCTGGGAGTTGAAGTCCAAAACACCTGGAGGGTCGGTAATTCCCCACCCCTGATCTAGATGATGTTTTCCAACTCTATGATCCTATATATGCTGCCTTTTTAGTGCCAAATGTTCGCGATTTTTAAAAAACAACAACAATGGTTCACGTACAGCAGTGGTTCTCAACCTGTGGGCCCCCAGATGTTTTGACCTTCAACTCCCAGCAATCCTAACAGCTGGTAAACTGGCTGGGAATTGTAGGCCAAAACACATGGGGGACCCACAGGTTGAGAACCACTGATGTATAAAGTACAGAGGACAGATGTTTTCAGCTATTGTAGATTGGTTTTAGTTTTTTTTTAAAAAAATCAGCTTTTCATTGATCCAAGAAATCTTATTAAATGCCCGCCCACTGTGTTTGATTCTTTGTCATGTTACTTTGCACTGTTTATTTTACTTGAATGTCTTATTTATTTCATTGTGATGTTATTTTGTTGATTTGTAATTTTTGCTGTAAGGTATCATCAGGCTTGGCCTCATGTAAGCCGTTTCAGAGTCCCCTTTGGGGGAGATGGTGGCGGGGTATAAATAAAGATTATTATTATTATTTTCCAGATCATCAAATAAAGCTTTGTAAACATTTCATATATGTTTCAGTTATTTGGTGGCCAAAATATGTATAATGTTCACTAGACATTATGAGGAAAACAGCTGTCTCATTTCATATGAAATCAAGACCAGCTGGCAGAATGTGTGTCTTGTCTCAGTGGTTCAATTTCTTAATTCTCTTTGCAGGCACAACAGCTTTGTATTTGTTCCTGATTATGCATCCTTCCATCATTAGTAACACCCCCAGCCCCAAAACCTTTGAGGAGGTACAGTTCTTTAATAGAAATAACTACCACAGGGGGATTGATTGGTAAGATGGGTTATTAGTATAAATCTAACATTTCTATACTGTGCGCAATATAAAAATGGCATTACCATTACTAATGTGAGTGTGTATGTACAGGATAAAATGAACTTTGTCTACTAAAAATTAAATGTGTGCAAATAACCTCTGCTAGTATCTATAAAATAAATACCTGTCTGTGATTTCTCCTTTTGTTTCTCCTTTGTTTTTAGAAAACACCTGCATATCTATTACACACTTATGACTGTTTGAGCTCTGAGAATATTGATTAGATTTCAGTTCAGGGTATTCAGCTGTGCACTAACTGGCAATCAGATATTGTATAAGCACTTAAAAGTTTAAGCCTAACTAAAACAAGGTAAATCGCAACTGGAGGCAGAGCTCCCCTCAATTCACCCCCTTCCGGGGCTATTTGACATTAAAAGTCCATGGTTCTACATCCTCACATCTCGCTATTCTCAACCTGATACTTCACGCAAGGACTCTGTTGTATTCTTATTTCCATTGAGAAGGTGAAAGAGGCAAGAAGCTCTGGGTCAGCTTTTGCAGGTGCCGGATGAGTCCCGAGGTTAGGACTCAGATATTGCCTGCAGACTCTGTAAGGATTTGCTTGTCTTCACTCTTGCCCACAGGGGGGAAGAAGGGAATAACATTAAGATGGCACTTGCAGGATTCTCCTGACCCCAGACTTCAATGGTAATTTGTAATCCTGACTGGAAGGGGTTTTGATGTGTTATGTAGAGGAATCTCAAATTATCTGTAGTTAGAAACCGAAGGAGACATCAGAATATGGCCTGTGTAATACCTGGAATCACACACATCCAGAATTGTTCCTGGAAGTTGGATGGAGAAAATAAGTGAAACAACTACAAACCAATTGGTTTGAATTTGCTTCTGTAGCTGTCCATTTAAGGCAGAGGAGGAAGAAGGCGACATCTGATATCCCCCCCCAAATGAAAATTATTTTACCCCTTCCGCACACACACAAGTTTAACATATTAAAACCCATTTCCCCGCCATCCATTTTTGTAAAAAAAAAAAGCAGTCTATGCGCCCTTCATTAAGGGGTATTCAGTCCACACCCACTTTTGCAAACAGGCATTAGGATTTAGATTTGGTGAAAAAAATACTCAAGATTCAGTGACTTTAGATGCAAGTGAGGATGTTTACCTTTCCTAAGGAGAGAAATATCTATGTATATTCCAATATTCCATTCCCACTTTGCATTTTTACTCCAAATTTCAGAGGACGGGAGGGATCACAATTTCATCTTTGAACATCTAAAAGAACTCATTTGTCCATTTTAATCACTATTGTATTATTAAACAGCCCCTGGGAAAACAGACTTTAGGTGATTCCAGACAGACGAAAAGTCCGGATTGGGGCAGACTGTAGTCCACATACGGCTCCAAAAGCCCATACTTTCTGCGGGTGTTGTCTACATGTCCTCCCAGTACCTACTGGAAGAACAGGGAGACAATCCTCACACCCAAACCCCTTTAAAAAGGGCCAGCATTTCCCTGCTGCCAGTGCTTTCCTGGTGCTCAGGAATTTATTTATATTTATTTATTTATTATTTGGTTTTGTATTCCGCTCCTCCCTGCAGGCTCGGGGCGGGTCACAACATATAAACCGGCGACATGGAATGGTCATGCTGCCGTACAGTAAAACAATAAAACATTAAAACATTAAAACCATACAAATCACATCACGAGGTATTAAGAAACGCATACATTTCCAAAGGCCCGAGACACCGGTGTATTGGACAGCTGTAGTCAGTCGCCCAGTCCAATTGTCTAATCGAAGGCTGATTTGAATAGCATGGTCTTAACCGCCTCCGAAAGGGAATTAGGTCTTGTATAGTCCGGATGTCACTTGGCAGGGAGTTCCACAGCACCGGGCTGCTACGGAGAACGCTCTCTGCCTGGTTGTGGACAGATGGCAGGAGCGGATTGTTGGCACCAACAACAGATTTTGTTCCTCCGAACGTAGTGATCTCGGGGCATGTATGGGGCAAGGCGGTCCTCAGGTACGCAGGCCCTAGGCCGTACAAGGCCTTAAAGGTTAACACCAACACCTTGAAGACAATTCGGTGCTCCATGGGAAGCCAGTGCAGTTGCCGGAGGATGGGCGTTATGTGCTCCCTCGCTGGCGTTCCCGCCAGCGAGCGAGCAGCGGCATTCTGCACTAGCTTGAGCTTCCGGATTGTCGCCAAGGGAAGACCAACGTAGAGGGCGTTACAGCAGTCCAAACTCGAGATGACCGTCGCTTGGATCACCGTGGCCAGATCATGCCTGGACAGGTAGGGTGCCAGTCGCCTAGCCTGTCGTAGGTGGAAGAACGCCGCCCTGCTGACCACGGAGACCTGGGTCTCCGTGGTCAGCAGGGGGTCCAGTTGAACACCTAAACTCTTAACCAAGGATGACGGGCTAAGACACTCGCCATCCAGGGTAGGCAACCGGCACTCATCCAGCCCAGGGCGACCGGGCCACAAGATCTCCGTCTTCGACGGGTTCACCTTCAGCCGGCTGGCACGCAGCCAGCCAGTCACGGCTTCAAGGCAGCGATGGAACCACTCGGGGACGGAGTCCGGCCTGCCGTCCATTCTCAGCAGAAGCTGGGTGTCATCAGCGTACTGATAACACTCCAGACCAAAGTCGCGGGCCAGCTGGGCCAGGGGGCGCATATAAATGTTGAATAATAAGGGAGAGAGGATGGCCCCCAGCCGGACTGGAAGGGATCAAGTCCAGCTGTGTCTTCTAAGAACCGCTGCAGCTGATCCGCTGCTGCCCTCTCAATTACTTTGCCTAAGAAAGGCAAGTTGGAAACAGGCCTGTAATTGGAGGGAGCCGAAGGATCTAAATTCGGCTTCTTCAGCAGCGGTCTTACCAAAGCCTCTTTCAGTCCCCCCGGGAAGACTCCTTGCTCAAGGGAATGATGCGCTATGAGAAGGGGGAGGAAGAAAATTGCTCTTGCCCTGCCCCTTCTCCTGGTGAGTCATTCTTAAGTGCCAGGAGAGGGCCAGCAGCTGGGAAATGCTGGGCCCATAAGTTATTTCTTTTTTAAAGGGATTTTAGGGGGGAGTTGGGGATGGGTTGGTGCCCTTGTGGTTTTCTGGCTTGATTTTGCCCAGAAAAATGTGAGACTGCTATATGGACTGGCCCCTCAAAAGTCCAGGACTTCTGAGGGAGCAGACCATGACAGCTGAAATTTCAAGAAGTCGCTCATCGAACCCACTATCAAATTAATTTGGGGCAAAGCAGAGGTTTCCTGCTTGTACTGAATTTATTCATTTTTGCATGGGGTGTCATTTGTATACACACACACACACACACACACACCACACACACACACACACGCAAATTTGAGGGCTTGTGCATTTTCCACGCTGTGTAGATCTGTCTGTTGCAAAGTATCAACATTCATAGCAGTCTTGGTTTTTTTCCCTTTTGTCACAGAAGCTTGAAACAAATAAATATGTTATTCTTTGACAAAAACATGATTTAATGGTTGTCCAGTTCCTGCAAATTGTAATTGAAGAAAGATTACATTAACAAAATCTCCAGTTCCATACCTTCCATAAAAAATGTCATTTTGATAAGTACTTGTAAGCGTCTCTCCATGGATTTAGCAAATATGATTTAGCTGACAAAGTGCAAAGATCAGATTGACAATGGTATCTATGACTGTTATCATTTCTATTAAGAGACCAAACATATTTGCTAGAAAATATGTGTGAGTGTAGTTTTTAAGACTTCTAAACTGTTTTTCAAAACCGTTTTAAGAAGTATATTCTTTTGGTAGGTACATGGACTTCTTTCCTACGCCATCCAATGTCACAACAGACTTTCTCTTTGAGAAGAGTGCCAACTATTTCCATTCTGAAGAAGCCCCTAAAAGAGCAGCTTCTTTGATTCCCAAAGCAAAGACTATCACTATTCTCATTGATCCATCAGATCGAGCATACTCCTGGTATCAGGTGGGAAATTTAAGAATAAATATAGGTAGTACATTAAAATATAACAAATGATTGCAGGTTATTGAAATATTTAAATATGTTTACATCCTTTCTTCTCTACTTTGCACTAAAACTGTGAATAGAACTGTATATTCAGCCTCCAAACTTAGCTCAACAGCTTTGCCAATTGGAGGTGCCCTGTGAGTCTCATTCAAACAAGAGGTGCAAGATTACCTTTCTGAAATAAGGCAGTTCATCAACTATATTGAACCTAAACACAGTCAAAAAGATTTTAACATTTATTTCTACATAGTTTTATATAGTTCTTTCCACTTTCATCTTACACCAAAGTTTCTTAGCCATGCTTGTGGAGTCCATTCATACTATATAATAGTAGCACTCCATTCCACTGTAATTGTCATGATAAAATCCCTGTGGAATCCTGGGATATGTAGTTTGGTGAAGCATTAGAGCTGCCTGGCTGCCTCTCCTAAATACCCCATACTAAGCTAAAAATACCAGGCACTGCACCATGGCAGTTAAAGAGAAATGTGTAGTGTGAATGATGACCCTGGAATGGTTAACAATTTGGGAATATTTATTCAATTCATTTATTTCATATTGCTTGGGTTTTTTTCTTGTTTATATGAATTATAAGAAAAAATAGCATTAAAATGTAATTTTTATTGCATGGAATTAATCTTTTATAAGTTTCTATGCATATGCATTTCTGTTGAGAGTGTCCACCCGTCTTCTAAAAGGGTCTATGATTCAAAAACGTTAAGAACAACTATCCTTTTGTGTATAGCTCATTAGCCTTTTATTCAAAGCAAGCAATGTGGCACCTTTATTGGAATTCATCATACACTTTTAGAAATACATATACTTAATCAGACTAATCTACATAAATTAAGAGTCTAGAATTTTTACACATACTAAATATCTTACAAGTCAGCTAACATGACAAAGAAGAATTCTTTTAATATTCTGTGTGGTCGCACTCTGCTTTTATAATGGCTGTCTTTTTACAATATTACCTTTACAGCATCAGCGATCACACAAAGACCCAACTGCTCTAAAATTCACCTTCTATCAGGTGATCACTGCTGGCCACCATTCTTCGCCTGACCTTAAGGCTCTGCAGAAGAAATGCCTGGTACCTGGATGGTATGCCACCCATATAGAAAGATGGCTCACTTACTTCCCGGCTTATCAGGTAAACAACAGTATTTTAAAATCACTATCCCATATCTCTTTGGGTGTTTTTTCAACTAATAATTTAATTAGATATTGTCCAATTGATTAAAGAGGGGAAAAGAATATAGAGACAAAAAGAAAAAATATTTTTTAAAGAATACAACAAAATTAAAAGCAGGAAGAACTTTCAACCTTTCTAAAGATTATTATACATCTTACTGTATAAAATAACTTGTTCAGCTCTAAGCACTATTTAAATATTTCCTCATATAATCATTTGTGTTTCTTCTGAATTTGGTCATTTTTCAATCCTAGTAAAACAATTATGGTTTCAGTTGAATATTAATTTTCAAACTTTTCTGCATCAAGCTATGTATCTGGCGCCAATTTTTTTTGGCCTTCCCACAAGTGAGAAAAACGTTGCAAGCTGTTTACCTTTCCCCTTTAGGCCAAGTTTTAAAAAAATTAAATACCTATGATACATGATTTTATAGAATTTTTCTTTGAGATCATAACATAATAGAAATCTAACTTTCAGAGACCACTTTAACATGCTACTTGTTAATGTGTTCCTCTTCCAATTCAATTTTTAGCAAAGGTTATCTCTTATCAAATATTCATCATCTGCACATAACTGCATCTCAGATTCAGATTTATTCTTTTCAAAACCATACATTTTAAATATTTTTTTTACATTTTTCAAATTTGTCTTTGAATATTCTCTGGTTTCATTTGCCAAGCTGATAAAAGGTATACTAACCAGCTCCTTTTGGGAATGAATGAGGGAGTTATATTTAGTCTAGAGAAGGGAAGATGGAGAGGTGATAGAATAGCTGTCTTAAAATATCTGAAGGGCTATTATAGATGATGGGATGACCTTGAGTTCTGCTGCATCTGCAGATAGGATCCGAACCAATGAATTCAAATTTGGAAACAGGAGATTTTGAAGGAAGAACTTCTGATAATGAGACCTGCTCAATAGTACAGTAGAATGTGGTGGACTACCTCTTCTGAATGATTTTAAACAAAGGTTAGGTAGCTACCTCTTGAATATTTTAGCAGTGGATTCTTGTACTGGCATGGGGTTGAACTGCCAATGAGGTACACATAGAACAGTGGTTCTTAACCTATGGGCTGCAGACCATTGGGCCACAAGGATGAAAATCTGGTCTGCGAGCCTCCTTCCTCTTTATTAATTTGATTTTATATTTATTTTACTTATTTTATTTCCACTCCTTTTGTGCCGCCTGCCACTCCTTCCCTGTCACTGACCATGGCATACATTTTGTATCAGAAACTAGAGCTGATGTGGGCTAGCCAATGCAATTTTCTGAATCAGCACACCAAACTGAATCTAAAATCGACCAAAAACTGATTCATAACTCTTTTGGTACTAATGTTGGAGAGTGGTTCAAAGTGGTCAAGTGGTCCCTGTTGGAGAGTAGTCAAAGTAGTCAAGTGGTCCCTGATATTAAAAACAAAACAGGTTGGGAACCACTGACATAGAAGGGCGATGGAGCCCCCTTCATTTCAGTAATTATAGATTCTGACTCAATTCTTTTACTACTTTATTATGAAGGGCAAAATTTGTCACTTAAGGAATATCCATTTGAAAGGCATAGAAAGGCATTAGCAAGGCCAGCCGGACTCTGTACCCGATTATTTCCATCAGTGCCTGGAAGCCGTGATTGGGTGGCTATGGGCCAGTAGGTTGAAGGTGAACCCATTGAAGACGGAGGTCCTGTGGCTGGGTCGCCTGGGGGGGGGGGAGAGATCCGGCTGCCAATAATGGATGGTGTGGTGGTTAGCCCGTCACCTCTGGACCCTCTGCTGACGATGGAGGCTCAAGTCTCCACCGTGAGCAGAGCAGCGTTTTTCCATCTGCGCCAGGCAAGGCGGCTGGTGCCCTACCTTTCCGGTAACGACCTGGCCACGGTAATCTAGGCCACTGTCATCTCGAGACTGGACTACTGTAACACCCTTTACACTGGCCTTCCTTTGTCGGTAATCCGGAAACTGAAGATGGTGCAAAATGCTGCGGCTTGACTGTTGGCTGGAGTGACACTATCATGCCACATCACACCAGTCCTACAGCGCTTGACTGGCTCCCTATCGAACACCGGATTGTCTTCAAAGTGCTGGTGCTAACCTTTAAGGCCTTGCATGGTCTGGGACCAGTGTACTTAAAGGACTGCCTTTCCCTGCATGTTCCCCAGAGACCACTACGGTCCACGGATCAAAACCTACTAGAGGTTCCATCACTTAAGATCTGCCGCTTGTCATCGACGCGGCAGCGCACTTTTTCTGTAGCAGCGCCTACCCATTGGAACGCCCTCCCGAAGGAGGTATGAGCAATAACTGATCTACAGGCTTTTCAGAGGGCCTGTAAGACCAACCTGTTCCATCAGGCGTTCAATCTCTAAGGTGTAACCCCTACTCTGGTCTTAATCTGTTTTTATTATGTTTTCAAGTATGTTGTGTTTTGTTGTTCATTGCTGTGAACCACCCTGAGCCTTTTCGGGAAGGGTGGTATATAAGTTGAAATAATAAATAAATAAATAAATTGAACAATTGCCTGGATCCTTCTGGATATCACAAATAGTAGGGTCTTAGAGAGATATAATGTCATAAAGTAATGGTGATAATGACTACCTGGCATGCTGCTGTGTTTTTCCTTCTGTTATTTTGAAATGTATACACTTTCTGCCCCTCTAAGCTCACTGGAGTCCTAGGAGTCCCTAGCAGGACCTGCACAATGAGTTTTGATACAAATGGGCACAAGCCATCTTTTCATTACTGTTACGATTCACTTTCCCACTAATATCATCTCCGATTCACAGAGTACTATGAATCACTCTCTGTCAGCTAGTGGATGCCTCAAAAGGCCTGGTCTCAAGCTACCAGTTCTCAAATCTGCAGCCCAGCAGGTTTATATCCTAGAGATTTCTGCTCAGCCATGATGGTCCTAGAGGATAACAAGCAATTAAATTATGGCACATGCCCAAAAAAACTGAGTTTCTTGCTCTATTTGTGACAGTAACTGTCACTAAACTGATTTATATTCTTGAAAGATATGCACATATACGTTACACTGTTTGCTCTCTCATCAAAGCTGCTTTTGAGTTCATTTTCAGTATGAATCATGTTTGGTTTCCTGCTGATAGATCTAATTTGTCTAGGTCTTTCAGCTTTATTTCTCTGGCTTCACTGATGTTCCAAGCAGCTTCCAATTTAATATTATTTCAGATTTAATTAGTGAGCCATTTACCTCTTTCCTGGATCATTAAAGGTGGTGATAAATATGAATGGACTTATTACTGATCCCTGGGGCACCTCTCTTCCTTTTAAACACTAAGCTTCATCTACATGAAAAAATGAGCTTGAAGTTTGACAGATAATAAATTTTTTAAATGCAGTTTTCATAGCTTTTTCATTTTTTCCTCCTCTTTCCTCCTCATAGTTGCTAATTATAGATGGACAGCAACTAAGAAATGACCCAGCAATTGTGATGGACGAAGTGCAGAAGTTTCTGGGAGTTACTCCTCATTATAACTACTCAGAAGCCCTAACGTGAGTTAATTCCATGTTTTCTTTATTGAGTATGCATAGTGAGCTAACATGGTATATTGGTTTAAGCGTTTTGCTCTGGAGACCAGGGTTCAAATCCTCACTCAGCCATCAAAACCCACCAGAGTGACCTTGGACAAATCACATAGGAAGGCAATGGCAAACCCATTTGCCATCTTCAAAAAGAAGGGGGAAGAGGACCTAAGCAATTACCTGCCAGTCAGCCTGACATCAATACCAGGAAAGAATATCAAACAGATATTAAACAGGCAGTGCACACATTTACAATGGAATGCCATGATCACTAAAAGTCAACATGGGTTTCTTTCAAGCAGGTCATGCCAGCCTAATATGATCTCTTTCGCTTTTTATATGGAGCTACAGATTTGGTAGCTTAAAGGAATGCTGTGGATGTATCATACCTTCTTCAGCGTAGTCACTGTGAAATTCACACCTGCGGTATTTCCTGCATCCACACAGCTGATTCGGATCCTTATTGAAAAGCTTTTGCCAAATCAGGGACTCCAGCCCCGCCGTCCACTTCAGTAATAAAGCCAGGCAGTGGGGTTTGAGGCCTTAGTTCCCTTTGTCCACGAAAGCAGCAACAACTCAGTGTTCTCTATTCCTCTAAAACAACTATTGGTTTGACTCAGGGACTCCAGTTTGACTACTTTAACAGACTGCAATTCCAACTTGTGTTCTGGGACCTTTGTTCACCCTACTCAGGCCAGTATGGCATTTTCTTCAACTTTGAAATGTATGGCCTATGAGGGAAGTTGCTCCAGGGTGACTCCCACCCCCCTTGTGTTTCTTGCCAGTGGGAGAACAAGCCTACTCCCTCCTTCCAAGGTGCCGTGTCCTCGGCTCAGGCTTCTTTGCCCTTTGCAATGGGCACTAACTTACCTTCTTTTTCTTCTGTTCCCCTCACTTAGAAAGTGGGAGGGAAGAAAACTTTTAAACAGCCTACCAACCCTTTGCAGAACCAGGAAGTGGCAGAGCTTGTGCCAGCAAAATGCCACTGCAGCAAAATGCCACTGCAGCTTGGTACCAGTAGCTCTGTTTTAGGTTGCAGCCTAGCCTCTCAGCTGCTTCTATCTTTGGAGGATAGCTTGCTCACACTGCCCATGCTTTCCCTGCCCCATTTACCCCAGCAAGCAGTGAACACTGTAGTGATCCCTGCCATGCTTTTGCCCCCCCCCCCCTTTCAGGAGATGGGAGGCTCAAGACAGCCACGTCGACTGTGTGAGTGATGGCTAGCCAAGGCTTTGGGGCTCAGCCCATGGAGTATAAATCCTTGTAGGGACCTTCGGGCTACAATCCTCCCTCTGCATCTTGCCGCCTGGGAGCTTCAGTGATGGCTCAGAATGTAAGTACTGTGTCTTTTGGGCCCCATCTGCCACTTACTCATGTCTCAACAGGTAGGTTGGTACTATTTTGAATAGGCACCACCTTTTCCCTCCTTTCCTTCTCAAGGATTTGGAGTCCCTTCTTTTGGTTTTCAGAGGTTTAATAAGATTTTTTCCCAAGCTCATTCTGGTGCTTCCTTTCAGCTGCAACCAGTCAATGAGTCTGATGTAGATTCTGACTCCTATGAGGAGCTGATTTCTCCTACTCTCAAGGAGGACTTTTCCATCCCAGCTTCCATAGGGGATGAGTCACCTTATTTTTCCTCCTTGATTGGTCTTCTGGCTCATTCCCTTCAGTTGCCTTCCATATCTTCTTTTGGTATACCAGAAGAGGATCTGCTTTTCTCGGTTGAGCAACTGCAGAAACAAGCTCCAAATACAGTTCTCCCAGCACTTCCATACTTGCTTAAGCTTGCAACCCTCCCTCCCAAAACAAAAAAAAACCCCAAAGCCTGGCTTTATTAGTGAAGTGGATGGGCAGGGCTGGAGTTCCTGATTCGGCAAAAGCTTTGCAATAAGGATCCGAATCATCTGCGTGGATGCAGGAAATACCGCAGGTGTGAATTTCACAGTTGACCACTGAAAGAAACATGGTTACAGGTAAGCAACCTTACTTTCTTTTCAGTAAGGACTTGGACAAGGTCCCCCATGATCTTCTTGCAAACAAACTAGTAAAATGCTGGCTAGACAATACTTCTGTTAAGTGGATTAGTAACTAGTTGACCAGCTGAACCCAAAGGATGCTTGCCAACGATTCCTCCTCATCTCTGAGAAACTAAATAGTGGGCTGGGGTTTGTTCAAAATCTTTACCAATTAATTGGATGACAGAATAGAGAGATACTTATCAAATTTGCAGGTGAAACCCAATTAGGAGGGGTAACTAATACTCCAGAGGGCATAATGAGAATTCAAAATGCCCTTAACAGAATGGAGAGCAAGCCTAAAACTAATTAATTTCAACTCTCAGAACAACTCTTGACTGACGATGGAGACACAAATCTCCACCATCAGCCGAGTTGCCTTCTTTCACCTCCGTCAGGCGAGGAAGCTGGCTCCCTACCTCTCCCGCCATGACCTAGCCTCAGTGGTCCAAGTCACGGTCATCTCGAGACTGGACTACTGTAATGCTCTCTACGTTGGCCTTCCTCTGTCGGTGATCCAGAAATTGAAGCTGGTCCAGAATGCGGCGGCTAGACTCTTGGCTGGCGTTTGGGCGACCGCCCATATAACACCTGTCTTGCAGGAGCTGCACTGGTTACCAGTGGAACACCGGATCACCTTCAAAGTATTGGTTCTGACCTTTAAGGCCTTAAACGGTCTGGGGCCAGCATACCTTAGGGACCGCCTTATCCCATACTGTCCCGCTGAGTCATTACGTTCCGAGGTGGGTCAACCATTGGAGGTGCCTGGCGTCAAAATGTATCATCTGACGACCACAAGGCGGAGAGCCTTTTCAATAATCGCCCCGATATTGTGGAACGCACTGCCTTCTTACGGACTTCGTTGTATTCCGGAAGGCGTGCAAAACCCTCCTGTTCTGGCAGGCCTTCAGGTGTTAATGATAAGATCGGTAGGCACTTGCCTTCCGTGCTCTGCATACCATATTGTTGTACTATTGTATTTTATTGCGTTGAGTGTTTTTAGTGCGTTGAATGTTTTTATGGTGTTTTAACATGTTTTAGTCTTGAATTTTGTGTAAGTCGCCCCGAGAACCCGGGAATGGCGACTCACAAGTTTGAATAATTAATAAATCTTATATATATAAAATGTTAACATACGTGCAATGACTGATATAGACAAAGCAACTACACATCGCAGAAAAAACACAACTCGACAACCTTCCACAACATACCACGAGGTACCTATAGCGCCGAAAAACAAGGCCCTAGGTACCTCACAACACCCCCAAAACCGACCCCAAAAACGGGCAACGGAATTCCCATCCGGCCCTCTCCGCTGCCAGAGCGAAGGTTTAGAACGTTCGCACAAGCCCCTCCGAACGACGCACACTTCCCCAAACAGACCCACGCCGCTACCCAAATCTCCCCAAAGCACTTCCCCACTCCCCTCCCCACTGTCTCTAACAACAAACACACACTCACCCCAAAACAACAGCTCAAAAACACCCCCCTTCCCACGCACATGGCGCCCAAACCCCACCGAACGATCACACACTTCCCCAAACAGACACACGCCGCTACCCAAGTCTCCCCAAAGCACTTCCCCCACTCCTCCCCACTGTCTCTAACAACAAACACATACTCACCCCAAAACAACAGCTCAAAAACACCCCCCCTCCCGCACACGTGGCGCCCAAACCCCACCGGAACGATCACACACTTCCCCAAACAGACGCACGCCGCTACCCAAGTCTCCCCAAAGCACTTCCCCACTCCCCTCCCCACTGTATCTAACAACAAACACACACTCACCCCAAAACAATAGCTCAAAAACACCCCCCCTTCCCGCGCACGTGGTGCCCAAACCCCACCAGAACGATCGCGGCAGAGGGCTCTCCTCCGCCGCCCACCGCCTCCCTTCCGCTGCCCGGGATGGGGCCGGGAGCCGCTGTCTCTCCCTGCGGCCTCCTCTTCGGCCAGCGGAAGGGAGGCGGCGGGCAGCGGCGGAGAGCCCTCTGCCGCCTCTCTTCCGCTGCCCGAGGAGGAGGCCGCAGGGTGAGGGGTTGCCCGGTTCCCCTTCGGCCTCCTCTTTGGGCAGAGGGCTCTCCTCCGCCGCCCGCTGCCTCCCTTCTGCTGCCCAGGGACGAGGCCGAGGGGGAGCCGCGCCGTCTCTCTCCCTGCGGCCTCCTCTTCGGGCAGCGGAAGGGAGGCGGCGGGCGGAGGAGGAGAGCCCTCTGCCGCCTCTCTTCCGCTGCCCGAGGAGAGGGCCGCGGGGGAGGGAGATTGCGCGGTTCCCCTTCGGCCTCCTCTTCGGCCTCCTCCTCTACACATATACACAACAACATATAAACACAAACGTACAAACACATATAAATACACAACCACATACAAACACATATATATACACACCTATACATACACATCACACTAATACATACACATATATACACACACATATCAGCACATTTCCATATACACACATACATACACACACATATACATACACAAACACACATATATATACACGTATTCATACACAAAAAACCCACAGATAAATACACACACATATATACACACATACCAAGAACTATACACACACACATATATACACACACAAATATACACACACAAATACATGCACACACACATACCAAAACACAAACACACATACCCCCAAATATCAACACACACATACACACAAACTACATACACACATACACACATATATATATATACACACACACACATGCTCACATCATTTCCACAACTTACATACCCAGACTTTCTCGCATCACCTACATAGGGCACAGCAACGCGTGCCGGGTTCAGCTAGTAAATAAATAAACAAACAAACAAACAAATGCATTGATATGGCATGGGTGAAACCAGTCTTGACAATAGTACATGTGAAAGAGGTTTAAGAATCCTAGTAGACAAAAAGCTAAAAAGAAGTCAACAGCATGATGCATCCGCTTAAAAAGTCAATATGATACCAGGCTACATCAGCAAGAGTATAATGTCTGAGGCCAATTCACGGTCCCTCAGACTGTTGGAGGGCCGGACTATAGTTTGAAAAAAACCTAAACTATTTCCTATGCACACTGCACAGATTGTGGTGAAAAACAACCATGAAATAATAATACAATATTTAAAATGAAGACCAATTTTAATCAACATAAAGTTACCAGTGTTTCAATGGGAGAGGTAAGCCTCTTTTTGGCTGATGAGATTTTCAAGTTAATAAGGATTATTGTCATTGTGTGTCTTCAAGTTGTTTCAGTCTTAGGGTGACCCTACATCTAAAGTTTAGGGCAGGGGCTGGGTAAATGACCTTGGAGGGCCACTTCCAGCCCACAGGCCTTACTTTAGGGGACCATGGTTTAGATTCTGTCTATGGACCTCTTCACACGGGGCCTTTTCAGTCCTGTTTTTGAGGTTTTGGCCTGCCCTGCCCACTTTCCTTCCCTTTTCCCCATATGATGGGGGAAAGGCCGATGGGGTAATGTGCATTGCCACTCTTTCTCCCATCTGATGGAGACGGGGACAGTGCCTTGTCCCGTCCCCACCATATGATGAGGGAAGGAGGGAGGGCATGCAAGGCATCACGAGGCAACTACCAGCAAAACGGCACATCCCCAGAGGGCATGTGAAGTAATCCAAAGTTTAGCTCATCTTCAATATGCCATATTTTCAAATATTTAAAGACAGCTATCATATCATCTTTTAACTTTCTCTTCTCCGGGCTAAACCTACCTAGTTCCATAAGCTGTTCCTCATAGGACATAGTTTCCAGAACTTTTACCATTTTGGTCACTCTTTTCTGAACACATTCTAGTTTGCTAATATCATTCTTGAATTATAGTGTAAGAAACTGAATATAGTATTCTAGGTGAAGTCTGACCAAAGCAAATGGCCATGAAGAGATATCATATTGAAGATGGAAACTGATTTTCCATCTTCAATATGACATGCAGCAAAAGGTTTATACTAGATGAAAAAAGATTCTACCTAGACATAAGGAAAATATTCCTGACAGTAAGAGCTATTTGACAGTGGAATAGGCTGTCTCAGAGTATGTTAGTTTCCTTTTTTGGGAGGTTTTTTAACAACTGCTGCATGGCCATATGTCAGGAGTGCTTTGATTGTGTATTCCATCATGGCAGGAAGGTGGACTGGATGTCTTTTGTAGGCTCTTCTAACTTTATAATTCAAACTATGATTATGATCCTGGCTTATCCTGAAGCTGGCAATTATAGTTTGCCAATTTAGACAAAATAAGACACTTAGTTTAGTTTTAGATATTCTTGTTGCATTTATTTGGACATGTAAGGAAGAAGGAAGGGGATGAATATGAAGACAAAGGGTTTGTTTAAACCTCAGCTTATGAAGCAAATACGGAGTACTTTTACCAAGCATTATGCATCTGATTTCTCATCTTAGAAAAGGCTAACAGAACTGCACAAGAAGAGCACTGACATGCTCTTCTCTGCTTCTGCTTCTATAACAGGACTGTGATCATCTGAACTGGATCACTACATGTTTTGTTTTTAAGAGCTTTCTCCACTTCATTCCCATAGAAAAAAATCTGCACTTATATAGGCACTGTTGACATCACGATTTCCTATCCTGGGTGTTAACAAGTTACACTTCATCTAATTCACAATAAGCCTGACAACTGGGAAGAAAATCATTTCTGTAAATCATGCTTTAAACATGTCTGTGGTGAAGTACTCTATAATGGGCAGACTCTAGACAGACAAAAGCTGTCTCCAGTGGATTGGTTCTGCCTTTTGCATGAATAAAAAGAGTGGAATGCCTCTTTGATTTGCAGCAAAAGATTCACCATCTTTTGCTGGAGGAAGAACAGAAACTACATTTCTTTTATGTGTTTGGAGACACAACAATGCCCGTGTCAGGGATACAGCAGCTGCTGTGTATATAATAAATAGTCATGTACACAACCCATTTATATTTAAACATTTATTCACTTGCCCTTAAAATGAGATTGATAACTTTAGTCTGCTCCTTTGTCTGAGATCCCATTGTCTGTTTTTATACAAAGCTCTCAGAAAAGAATGGTGTCCATTCCCAGACAGTTTTTTTATTTAAGTCAATTGTGCTGTTTCTTTTTTTTCTTTCTTTCCCTTTTTCTTTTTTGTAGTCAATGTGGTAAAACTGACTTTATCTTCTGTGAGATAAAGTCAAGTGCATTGTAAAGACATAATGGATCAAATTCACCCCTAGAGTAATTCTATTGAGCTTTCAAATGCTTTTACACCATAGCCCTTGACCTGGATGCGGTGAATTATTCCCATCTGCATCTAATTCCATATCCATGCTCTTTTTTCTCTGTCTACTCCCAATTGTCAAAAACGATTTGTTAAAACATGTGCATTTTAAATAATATTTCCTTTTAAATCCTTTACTATAAATCCAGTAAAATTGCTCTGGGGGTTATTTTAGCCTTTGGGCATTATTTTACTGCTTGTAGTTCACTTATAAAAGCTGATAAATACCCACCTTTGGTTAATCAGAGGTAAAGACTCTGATTCTCTGGGGGCTTTTACATTTCCATTCACCTCAGAGAGTAGTTCTAGTAATCAGGCATGAGTGGAATTGTAGATCTGCATCGTCTGGAAGTATCTTCATCCCTATTTTAAACAGTGAGAGCCAAATCTTTGAGATAAGTGGAACACAAATGAAATCCATTTCTGAGACATGACACTCCATCAGCACTAAAACATACACACTATTATGTGCTTAATTTTAGGAGGACCATTTTGTCTCTCCGTTATTAGAGAGAGGTGAATAAGAAGGCCAGCATGGGATTAACAAGAAATAGTATAGGACTGACAGTGATATAATCAGGAATAACTTCTCCTGCTTTTTTTCAGAAGTGCCAGGAAATTCTGTTGAGTTTTGCTTCAATGCTACTCAGGGAAACAACAGATTAGTGCCAGACCGTCCATGTAAGCAAACTACGCAGCCGCGTGGGGTGCCATCTTGGATGGGCGCCACCACGCCGGCCGCGTCGCCGTAGCAAACCTCCCTGCTGCTGGCCTGCTGCCTGCAGCAGCTTCTGAGCATGCACGGACATTTTCGCGCATGTCCAGAACCTCCGGAGCTGAACTTCGAAGGCCTCTCCTAGCGCTTCCTGGTGCCCGCTGCCGGCCCATCCCATGGGGCGTTGCATAGGGCAAGGGAGAGCGCTCTCCCACCCTGTGCAACGCCCCGTGGGTGGGGCTGGCAGGGGGAACCAGGAAGTGTGAGGAGGGGCCTTCGGAGGCCTTCGAATTGCACAGGGCAAGGAGTGGCGGTGCGTGGGAGGAATGGAAAGAGCGTGTGCAAGGTACCGCTTAAAAAATCTTTTGGGGGGAGCACCAAAATAATGTTTGGGGGGATGGGCAAAATAATGGTTTTTTGGGGGGGGCCCAAAATAATGTTCGCCTACCATTGAAATTACCGTAGACCGCCCCTGCTTAAATCAAATATAGTATGACCGCCATACCCATAGGGAATACATTCCTGAAGCAGGAGACTGTGGATAATAGCAACCCCTATTGAAATTAATGACTTCTGGCAGAAGTGGTTATAGAGATGCCCTGGAGGACCTAAAAAATTCTTAGAGGCATATCTCCTATAGGAATTTCCTATGTCCTCCAGGCAACACACTATAGAAGTACCTGGAGGACCTAAAAAAATTCCCAGGAGGACCTTTTATGTCAGATACAAGTAGGTGAAATAGCAAGTCTGAAGCTTGTGGTTGTTGTTTTTAATTAACTTTTCACAGACTGGTTCTGAAAAAATGATCAGTTTTGATTTGTTTTAGACAAATCTTTTAAACAAACTTCTTTTAATTCCTACACATTTATTTATTTTATTTATTTCCAGTGTTTATACCCCGCTACTTCTCAACCCCCGAGGGGGGACTCAGTGCGGCCTAACAGACGGCAACAATTCAATGCCACACAATACATAGTAAACAACAGTTAAAATTAAAATACATTAAAATACACCTAGAATTCAATACATTAAAATACAGTTAATATTAAAACATCATGTACATTCATCACCATTAAAACAATGTTCCATCCAGGATGTGCTATAGCTTCTTCACATATGAGCTTATGCCAAATAACCATCATTCATTTCCAAAGGCTGAAGTAGGATATAGACAGTTGGGTTGGCTATTTCAAAGGCCATATTCCCCATTCACACAGACACATTTGGTAGGGATGGGAGAGGGACTGTTCCCCATCTGTATAACCCCCTGCCAAGAGAAGCTAAGCTGGCACTAGTTCTGTCCTCCTTCTACTGGCAAGCAGGTATCTTTTTATTTATGCCATCTTCTAGAAGCTCTTCAGGAATGAGTTTTTGATAGACTGACGAGATACATCTCTCCTTGTGTTTTAAAAATTGGTTTAAATCAACAGGCGATTTGAAAGTGTGCACACACATCCATGGAAATATAGTTCAGACATTTGTGTATTGGTGTGTTATAAGTGTCCCTATGTGATGCTCTTTAAAGATCAAATAGCTGGCCAGTCAAACAAATACTGTGTACAAATTTGTGTTGATGGATCATAGTGTTCCCTCGCTACTTTGTGGTTTGTTTATGTGGACTTGCTGTTTTTGCAAATATTAATATAAAATATGTATGTACATTACAATGGGCCTCAGAAAGGGAGGCTGGTTTGTGGGCTAGAACTCCCTTCGCCGGCTCCGCTTGCTCTCCCAGGAGGAGCGACTACATAAGCACTCCAAGTCACGGGAGGACAAGCAGAGCCGGCGGAGGGAGTAGCAGCCTGCACACCAGCCTCCCTTTTTAAGGGATACTAAAATAATGTATAAATATTAAAATTAATATAGTGTCCCTACTTCTTGGATTTTCACTTATCGCGAGTGGTCCTGGAACGGAATACCCACAATAAGTGAGGGAACACTAATATATCTTCAGTGAATTTGCCCACAAAATATTGCAAGTGACCAAAGGACAGTTTTGAAATCCCATACCTCATACATACATTTTCAGTGAGATGAATGGACAAGGAAATGACTGAACTCTTATCATGACAAATTGATCGTATTCAACTAGCAGGCATAGTTCTATGGTTTTAGTATTTAAGAGGACATGTCAGGATATGTTATCTATAAGCCAAGTATGCAAGGCGGAAATTAATACTCTGAAAATCGCATCAGTGGTACTGATCAATAGCAATTGCTTTGAAGGTATGGTATGAAGACTCTCTGGATGTGTGTCTCGGTCAAGCTATATTCCACACTGAAATCACTTTAAAATCATCCAAATAAACCACTATATATTTTATGAATTTAACATGTAGCTTTTTATATACTACAGCATTTTATTAACAGCTGCATGTCATGACCCTTTTTGAAGTGGACTGTGGCATGACATTCTGCAATACTTGTTGAATTGAACACCATTTGTGTCTTAATATTTGCACTAAAATGTGCGATGCAAGGCCAGAAAGTTATTTTTGTTCTTTACAATATGTTCTGTTTACTTGATCTTTAGGAAACAAATTGCATTTAGCATAACCATATGTTTCTTTGACCACCACAGAAAAATATTATAATCTTGGGTGTACCATATCTCATTATACAAGGACATTGAAAATGGTCTTGTGTGATCACCCTGTAACTTCAATGCATTGTTGAAATTTGCAGGGGATAACTTATTCACATATCAGAGATTGCCCATAAAGAGGCCCCAACAGTCGCTGCATTCACACATCACTTCAAACATTCCCTGCCTTCAAGGAGAGAGCTCAGTTGATTTTTGTGTACCCACTGTTATCACACTTGTGTTTAATTAACAAAGCAGTATATTTATTGCCTGACTTTTGCCTCCTTTGTTCTTGGTGATGTTGGCTTCTCTTTCCTATTCTTTCCTCTTCTCAGCTGCAGACAAGAGTAGCAATACCAAGTGAACAAAGACAGCAAAGAGCCAGGCAACAACTTTTTTGTTATTTCTGTTAGGGCTGCTATTTAAAGATTAGCAGATATAGCAACAAGCAAATTATCTTTGTGGGAGAATGGAGTAAGGAAAGGAGATTGTTCAGCAGCGGAAAACTGTAATGGCTGGTTGCACCTGCAGCCTCTCTTCCTAGTAATTCCCTTATAGATAGATAAACCTGTAAACTAGCTCACACGTTTAGCAAATAAGAAAAGCTTGATTTTTCAAATTACTAAATGAAAGCATTCTTCAATTATATAATGATCATATGTTCTATCTTTCAGCTTTGATTCACACAAAGGGTTCTGGTGTCAGCTCCTGGAAGAAGGAAAGACAAAATGCCTTGGAAAGAGCAAAGGCAGAAAATATCCTCCAATGGATTCAGAGGTAAACACTTATTTTTCACCACACTATGAATAAGACCCAACAAGAGTTCATTTCTTTCAAAATCTGACTGAATTCATAGGTACATATATTGGTGGATATACTTAACTTTCTCTATAGACATGGAAATGATAGACATTAATTGGACCAACAATGTCATTTATTGGCCCCTTCACTGCGAAGCAGGTTAAACCACTGAACTATTGAACTTGTGGACCAAAAGGTTGGTGGTTCAGATCTGGAGAGTGGGCTGAGCTCCCACTGTTAGCCCCAGTTTCTGCCAACCTAGCAGTTCAAAAACATGCAAATGTGAGTAGATTGATAGGTACCGCTTCTGTGGGAAGGTAACGGCGCTCCATGCAGTCATGCTGGCCACATGACCTTGGAGATGTCTATGGACAATGCCAGCTCATTGACTTAGAAATAGAGATGAGCACCAACCCTCAGAGTCAGACACGACTGGATTTAATGTCAGGGAAAACCTGACAATTATCCATCTAAGTGGTATTAGTTTTTTATGCATTAAGCCTCTCTGAATGCTTACACAAGAAATATACTATACGATATGATGTTAATATTTTTTTCATTACTTGGAAATGTTCCAAATTTTATAGGTGAACTTTCCTTAACATGATTCTTTGAGTATCTTCTCTATCAGCTGTGGCACTGCAATTTCAGACTTGCTCTTCCTGATTTCCGCCGATCAAATACTTGTCTTCACAGCAACCATTTCAGGTCCCCCTTGGTAGAATTCAAATACATAGCCACATTAGTCTGGATCAATATGCAAGGAGCCCTTTGAGACTTACTGAGAGAAAGAATACTGAGTGTATTTGATCAGATGCCAGAGTGGAACTTGCATCTGATGAAGTACACTCGGTCTATGAATCTTATGCTACAAACATTTTTCACTCAATAAGTCTCAAAGGTGCTACAAGATACTTTTCATGAGGTCCCACTTGTTAATTTTGAATAACCAACTCCCAGGCAGTCAACTGTTCTCTGTTAGAAGGAGTGAATTAATTCAATCATGTTAGCTGCAGATTCGCTTTGAGCATATACATGTACAATTTTTGTTCCTGAATTTCAAAGCATATGTGTAAGAATACGTGGTAGGATTCTTTCCAAAATGATAATATTACCGAAATTAGTTATTTAATGAATTGAGTCACCTGACTTTTTCTTCCATAGAGCTACAGTTCTAGCTGCTAGAGGGGAAAAGGAGCTTGTAATCTGAATGCATGAATGTGTATAGTTCCCCATCCTCTTTGCTGAGTGTGACAAAATTGGAAAGTTACGAATGTCTCTGTTTTAGTCATCCATGTCCTAATATTTATTTCCAAATGTGATTTTAATAAAATACATAGTATACTGTTCAGATCCAAATAAAAATAGTATTTCCTCAAATAACATGTCGGCTTTTGTGTCAATCAGTGCAGGGTTTTCCTGTCAAGCTACTACAGAGATCATAACGTGGAACTGTCAAAGCTTCTCCACAAATTGGGACAACCCCTGCCATCATGGCTAAGACAGGAGCTGCAAAAAGTGAGATAGCACTGGGGAAAAGAAGTTTCATATAAGAGCTCTGCTTCACTTCAAACGTAATCTGACCTAAAGTCTCCAGGAGCCGGCCGAAGACTGTTGGGAAATATGTCTCTTCAGAAGAGAACAAAGAAATGAGGTTTGTGACATGAGTTGGCGAGCAGTCTACACAAGCTTCCTGGGAGAGATGGATTTCAGAACAATTTCTGGGTTTATGAAGATTCTAATAGAGTACAATATACCAGAAGGTGCCAGACGCATTAAAATGGGAGCTTCACAGCTGTCCAGGTGTACCCCTATATACCATTCAATTCAGTGGAGCTGCCACAGAAAAAATTGAGATGATTGTGCCTATGGAGTGTTGTGCATCCGTGTGAATAACAACTGGTTTCAGCTTCAAAGGCAGAGATATACAACTGTTCAAAAATGTCATGCTATTTACAGTTTTATATATTATATTCATATCAGTTGAAGAATATTGTGTCTCATGTCAATTTTGTAACCCACTGTCTGCCTGCTTAGTTTTCAAATTGTTTAATTGATGTGTCTTATATTATTATTATTATTATTTTAAATGAGGAAAAATGTAGCACACAGTGCCAGATGTGTCCCTCACTTTCTAAGTTGATTTCTAAAATGGGAACAAATTTTACAAAAGAATTCACAGTTTGGAATGAAAGTACACATTTTTAGGTATACACAATTGATGAGAAATAGTACCATTAGTCCCCGTCCCCGTCCCCCCCCCCCCCCCGTGTCAGGAGCAACTTCAGAAACTGCAAGTTGCTTCTGGTGTGAGAGACTTTGCCATCTGCAAAGATGTTGCCCAGAGAACACCTGGATGTTTTATCATCCTTGTAGGAGGCTTCTGTCATATCCCTGCATGGGAGCTGGAATTGATAAAGGGAGCTCAATCCGCTCTCCCAGATTCGAACTGCTGACCTGTTGGTTTTCAGTCTTGCTGGCACAAAGGTTTAACCCATTGTGCCACTGGGGGGCTCCTTACCATTAGCTAAATAAGCAGGAGGGATCTACAGGAAGAAATTACATTATGTAATTGATCTGTGTGGTTAAATCCTTTTGCCCCAATCTATAAAGCTGGGAATAGCTGTAACACTGTGGATCCTATGTTTTCTGGAAAAGAGTGCTGTTGGGAGAGAAACGTGCCTGAATTGATTTTCTGTCTATCCTGCAATTAATGGAGCAGGGACTCCGCATGTAGCTCAGGGCCAGCACTGCAAATTCAACCCAGGTTAGGATTCTTCCTAATCATGTTCTCTTATGTATTTCATGTACGTTTGTAGGATTGGGGCTTTGGATGCTGAAGGAAACAAGGCATTGACACCACTCATAATTTGTTTTATTTGCATAGAAAAACTTGTAAGCTATGCAAATGAACCCAACAGGGTCTATGTTTTTGGTGAAGTAAAATTATTTAAAACAGTAGAACCCAAGCCCATACAAGTATTACACACATAAGACTATGAAAGTATAATGCCAGTGCAATACGTGTGATGTCTGTGTATTAATTTGGCTAGCTTTTGTCACTACATGGGATAAGTCAACACATATTTTGAATGTTTTCAGTTGCCTGGTATGGGAAAATATGCCACTGACATCAGATTTAGCAATCATCAATAGAAAAAGGATTATGATTTATCACCTTAAATAATCTGATTTAGTACACTGTTATTTTTGTTTATGTTGGTTGATATTTTGGTTGGGTTTTTTTCCTTTCAAAGCAATCTTAAATGCTTAAAAGTACACAAAGTGACTCAGTTTTTATTAGAATGTGCTCAGACTTTAGAAAGTATTAAGCTTTTTTTGTCTCAGGAGTGACTCGAGAAACTGCAAGTCACTTTTGGTGTGAGAGAATTGACTGTTTGCAAGGACATTACCCAGGACACCCGGATGTTTTACCATCTTGTGGGAGGATTCTCTCATGCATGGGAAGCTGGAGTTGACAGATGGGAGCTCACCCCACTCCCCAGATTAGAACCGCTGACCTTTCAGTCAGCAGTCCTGCTGGCACAAGGGTTTAACGCATTGCGCCATCAGGAGCTCCAGTATTAAGCTTATAAACGCATTTTATAGCTATTATTCTGATTTTCAAAATTTTCCCCTTACTGTAAGTTCCCCATGTTAGATAAGCAACTTGAGCAAACACCAATATTGGTCCTGGACAAATGCCAGTGGATACCAAGGGTCCACTGTATTTAAAATCATTTACTGTTTTTTTCTAAAAATTAGCTATTTATTCAGTTCAGACATAAAATAACGCATATTGTTCCTGAATAGGCTCGTATTCCATTGCACTGCAAAAGCATTCAAAAATTCAGAATGGCATTTAATACATTTTCTTTCTTTAAATGGCAGCTCAAATCCCAGCATATATTTTTAGACATTTAATTTAAGCTAGGCATTTCTTGTAGAAGAGACATTGAAAGCTGCCTATCTGAAACAGTTGTGCTAGTAGGAAATGAGTATGGATATTTGTAGCAAGTATTAATGGGAAAGGAAGAGAAAAACAAACCAAAAACGGGTGTCAGTCAATCAATCCAAGCAAACACCACAGTTCCGCTGCATTATTTGCCTAGCCCTATACATAAGGAAAAAGAAGTGGAAGCAATCTTCAGAATATATTGTACAGATTATAGTTTGATATTGCTGAAAAATGTGAAGCTTCCTCAGGAAGAGTAAGATAGATATTTCTGTGTTTATAGATGTAATATTCTTCTCATTCATATTGAATGAAAATTTCTGGAAATGTTTTTTCTCCGTTTTTTAAAAAATAAAATACAAAACTAGACATTATTCTGAAAGTGGCATGATTTCTGCTGTGCAACAATAAACTCTGATAAGAAAATGGGCTCAGCACTTGGCAGTGACTTTATTCTAATTTACAGATTTCTTTACTATTTCTCCAGCATTTATGGAACCTTGATACCAAGATATAACATACTCAAGAAACACAACTGCCTGGCTGAGGTTTTTATTTTTGTTTATAAAAAGCTGCCTGCTATTTCCATGTAGATAACATTATTGGGCTGCTTGTTTTTACTATCTTGGGACCTGTTTTTAACTTCAGTGCCGGATTTTCTTTCAAGTAAGCTACAACTCCACATTCATACTATTACAAAAAAGAAAAGTAGTAGAGATACTTCTAGCAATTACATTAAATTGTGAAATGTGATACAATAAAAAGAGCTCAGCGCTTGCACTATTATTTAAAATAGGTATCTAGTATCTACATCCTGCTGCTGCCTGAATAGAAATTGTTTAGACAGCAGCAGATGGGAAGGACCTCATAGTTACTGATAGAGAGAATGTTTATATGCAAAGGCTTCTCTCTCCGTATAGAGCAGTGGTACCCAACCTGTGGTCCGTGGGCGACCAGTGGTTCACAAGAACTAAAATATGGTCTGTGGCCTCACCATTATTATACCATAGCAACAAGAGCAACTGCTCTCGCGAAACCCTCTTATAGTGCTGAAGCTTATTAAATATGGTTTTCTGTGGGTGAGCAGATGGTGACTATTGGGTGGCATATGTTCTGTATCGGAAACTAGAGCTGATGTGGTCTGTCCAATGCAATTTTCTGAATCGGCACCCCCAAATAACCAGACCAAATCTAAAGTTGACCAAAAACTGATTCGTAACCCTTTTGGTTCTAATGTTGAACAGCCCTTACAGTCAGGAAGTTCTTCCTAATGTTCAGGTGGAATCTCCTAATTTGAGCCCATTGTTCTGAGTCCTAGTTTCCAGGACAGCAGAAAACAAGCCTGCTCTCTCCCTTGAATGAGAGACCTCAAGAACCCCAGTCACCAACTGCTGTGGCCTCTTTGATTGAATCAATCCACCTGAAAGGTGGTCTTCCATTTTGTTGAGCGTTACTGCATTTCCAGAGAGCCATATCATCTCATCATATGTCCAAAGTACAACCATTTCAGTGTATAGTTGGCCTCTGCCGCCACCCAGGTACAGAAGGAGGTTGGACTGGATGGCCCTTGGAGGTCTCCATCTACCCTAGGAACCTGTTGGTTTTTTTACTATTATTATTATTAGTAGTAGTAGTAGTAGTAGCAGCAGAGGCTGAATGAATATTATCATTATGAATACATTCAGGGGCTTATTATACTCACATTTAGTTGAATTCAGTTTTAAAATATATGGCTCTCACTGAAATAAATTTCCAAATATTTTGCTTTTGTGTCTCTCTGAGTAGTGGGTAGGTAGATCATTTTGACTTGGTTGTTTTATAAGTAGCTCGCATGCTGAAAAAGTGTGAGCACCCCTGATTACACAATCAGTGTAGATGCACTCCCAATCACCGGAGCAGCAAAAAACAAGCTTTCCGCCTCCTTTTTTTTTTTTTTTTTTAAATAGTTTTTATTAAAGGTTTCATATTTACTACGCATCACAACTAGGTAAAAAGGGGGTAACATACATGGGGAACCAGGGAAGATAAACATACAAGGGGGGATAAAAACAAAGGTGACTTCCGCCTTCATTCCATACCATTAACAATAATTATTTATAACAAATCTATTAATCAGGAGCATCCCAGATGCTCTTATTTATGAATTGTGATAATCCCTTTTATCACCTTATTTATCTTAGTCTCTAATTTTACTCATTAGTTTTGATGTACTCAGCAACTTGTAGCCAGTCTGTTCTGATGTTTCCTTTACCATTATTTTGTCTCAACCAAAATGTAAGTTCATCCATATCTTTGATCTCAAATATCTTTTCTAACCATTGATCCTTTGTTGGTAACAAGTTTGTCTTCCAAATTCTTGCAAATATTATCCTAGCCGCCGTTGACAGGTAGACAAAGAGTTTTTCCATATTCTCATTGGTGAATATTCCATTCCGCCTCCTTAATAGTACATTACAAATACTTAAGGATGGCTATTGTGTCCCCTTTCAACCTTCACCAAGATGAACAAACCTAACTTCCTAGTCACTCCCCATAGGCTTGGGTTCTAGGCCTTTTATCATTTTGCTCTGGACAGGTTCTAGCCAGTCGATATCCATCTTGAATGGTGGTGTCCAGAAATGGGTGACCTAATCAACCAGAACAGAATAAAGTGGGACTATGATTTCCCTCAGTCTCGACAGTATATTCCTATTGATGCAGCCCATAATTGCATTGCCAGTTTTAGTTGGCGGATCACACTGTTGACTCATGTTCATCTTGGGTTCTATTAAAAGTCTAAGATCCCTTTCATATGTCGTACTTGTTGTCAAGAAAGATGCCACCCATCCTATATCAGTGTTCTTCTGCCTCAGGCCCCTTCTACACTGTCCTTATATCCCAGGATCTGATCTCAGATTATCTGCTTATTCCAGGCCCCTTCTACACTACCATATAATCCAATTCAAAGCAGATAATCTGGATTTTATATGATAGTGTAGAAGGGCCCCCACATTATATTGCAGTGGACCAAGGCCGTAGCCAGGATTTTGATTGGGGGCTGAGTTTGATTGGGGGGTGGCTGAGTCTGAGTGTGAGAGGATCTACCCTAGCAAACCTTTTATATCATTATCCCAATACCCCCCTGCATATGGGATATATTGAGCATAGTGATCAGATCATAATATGAATACACATAACAGTTTAAATAATGTACCAGTAAGGCCTTCTCGTGGACTACACTGAGAATTTCCAAGGGGGGGGGGCTGAGCGCCCCCAGGCCCCCTCCCCCTGGCTACATGCCTGCAGTGGAGAGTCATATAATCCAGTTCAAAGCAGATAACCTGGGATAAGTTTCAGGGATATAAGGACAGTATAGAAGCATCTTAAATCTGCTTATTTAGGGTGGATCTACACTGCCATATCCAGATTATATGAGTCTGCACTGCCATATAGTTCAAAGCAGATAATCTGGATGGAGGGGTGTTAGGGATCTTCCACACAGGCATATAACCCAGAACATCAAGGCAGAAAATCCCACAATATCTGCTTTGAACAGAGTTATCTGAATCCACACTCCCATATATTCCAGTTCAAAGCAGATAATGTGTGGAAGGGGCCTCAGATATCATTTGGCTGGTGCCTTCAACCGCAGGAAGCAATAGTATTATCCAGTGGTTTAAAATGTTAATATTCTGCATTTACAGGCAATTCCCAAGCTATAAACATCTGACGTACAAATAACTCATAATTAAGAACGGAAGTGAGACAACATGAAATGAGAGAAATCTATCCCTCGGAAGGGAACTACATTCCTGAAAGAGTTTTCATGGGAGGTGTCTCCACTGAAGGTGTCAAAGGTGTCTCCACTGAAGCTTTATCACCAATCCTAGATATAGATTGTGGGTGGCGTGATTTTAATAATGATTATGTTTATAGAGTAAATAAATATAGAAATAGATATATAGACACTACAGATATATAGAGAGAGATAGAATCTGTGATGCCAAAGCACCACCCAGTGGCCAGGCTGGTTTGTGCATTAAGGTTTGTGATCCTGTGTTTTCTGGAAAGGGTTACATTACATTTTACAAAGCAGTATTTGCTAGTCAATGTTTTATGAATGAAACAACCTGAAATGGAAATAGTTTCAACCATAGGATATATATGTCTAATGCTGCAATTCAATGGAGTTTCATATAGCCCTCTCTACTTGTCCTCTAAAGGCTTTCTACTGGAAAGGATTTATCAGATTATAGATATACTGTCCTCCATGTTCACTAGGGTTTTGGTTTTGTGTGTGTGTCAGGAGTGACTTGAGAAACTGCAAGTCGCTTCTGGTGTGAGAGAACTGGCCATCTGCCCAGATGTTTTGGTGTTTGGAGAGCTGGAGCTGATGGAGGGAACTCATCCATGCTCTCCCCAGATTTGAAAATCCGACCTGTTGATCTTCAGTCCTGCTGGCACACGGGATTAACCTACTGGGCCATCAGGGGCTCCCACTAGGGTTAGAGGCACAAGTTCACTGCAAAAGTGAAAACTATGAATAGAAAGATTTGTTTAATCTGACACAACACTTGTCTAGGAAGTTCTAGGTTCCCCAGCACAACTCTTTGGTCAACTTCCACCAGATTTGCTATACAAATATCTAAAGAAGTGTATCTCTATGAATCTCTAGGTCCGCAAGCAAAACTGTGGTCACTTTTGGTGGAGTCGATCATAGATTTGCACTGGGAACTTTTAAAGAATGCTTTAAAAATTGAGACAGAAGGGGAGATTGATGTTCATGGATTTTAAAAGATTTTTTATTATTTTAATTTTTACATATTTGTTTTTTATACTCCTATGTTTAATTCTATTTTAAATTGTATATGTTTTTGGATTATAAATTGTGCATTTTTATTATATTTTATTTTCTTACCATGGTTAGCCATTATGAAACTGGAGCTACACTGCCATATAATCCAGATTATCAAAGCAGATAATCCACTGCCATATAATCCAGTTCAAAGCAGATCATCTGGATTTTATATGGGAGTGTAGAAGGGGTCAAAGTCTACACTGTCATATAATCCAATTCAAAGTATAGAATCTGGATTATCTCCTTTGATAACCTGGATCATATAGCAGTGTAGATCCAGCATCAGACCCCATCTACACTGCCATCTAATTGTAGCAGCAAATTAGGAGTCCCAGAACTCCGGGTGGCAAATCCCTTCTTACCAACAGCGACGTGGACGCGCGGGCACAGGAACGAGAGAACGGACAATTGACTGTTTTAAAAGTGAAGTCAAGTTTATTGTAATTTGACACCAGCTGGTGGGGTTCACCCACAGAACAAGCTGCTCCGGGCAAATCCTAACATACATTCTAAGAGCACTCATTATATACCCCTCATGGCGGCAGATCTTGGCCCGCCCTTCTTCACAACCCCCCATTGGCCAGTGTCTCAGAACACATTTCATTATCCAATTAAACACAATACTTATTAGCATCATATCATTATCAGGCTTCTATTCGTTAAACACTGTGGCGCAGCAAGAAATTCATTTCCCATAGAACAGTATCAGCAGCTCTGGCCAGCCTGTACCCAAATCGCAACATTTGCTTCTGCCTCTTCCCTGCCAGCAAAGGAGGGGGCAGACCCTTCTGCGCTTGCGTAGTTCTTATCCTATTAGCATTTAGGTAAACAAACCCACGCCATGTACTGCTTTGGCCAATCAAGGCTTTTGTTATCATTGAAGACACATGATGTACTTTAGCAAATCACTGCATACGCTCGGCGTACCAATCAGGGCACAGCATTTACGGCATACATGCCAGCGTGATTTCTGGCACAGAAAGCCAGCTATTCTAAAGCTCTTGCTTGTGCATCACTCTCCTCTGACTGTACTTCTGCCCAAAGTACCAACTCTGCTATATTTCACTCTTTTTTTCTTGTAAGTAATGCAGCATGAAGTTACTTACACTACCTTTGTGGACCCCTCACTAGGCAGCCCAATTAACTTTCCAATCACGTTTTGCCACAGTTTGTACAGTTTGGATCATTCCTGTTGATTCTTGCACTGCAGAGGCACAACATTTCAAAATCAAGGGTAAGCAACACAGCAAGATCATTACAGAACAGAATACCATGATTATTAGCATAACAATGGACCTTAACCATCCGAAATTTGGCAGCCAACCCGTTAGAATGCTCCAGAAATCACTTGGAACTTCATAGGACTTCTGCACCTGGCTTGCCACACTCTGAATTCTCTCCACATTGGTCTCAATCTGTCCTGACATGTTGATGTAGTGACAGCACGTTGTGTTTAGCCAAACACACAAGCCTCCTTGCTTGGAGAGCAGATAATCTAGTGCGATTTTCTGCTGCATTACCATACCGGCTAGGGAATCTACCTCTGTTTGCAGTGAGGACATCCCCGCCCCTGAATCATTAGCCAATGATTCCAGGCCATATGACAACACACGTAACTGTCTAACACTCCATGCCACGCCCAAGCGAGGGGCTGCAATGGCAATAAGCCTCTGGGCTTCAGTAAGAAAAGTCTTGTCCGGGTCATATCCATAATACTGAATCGACTCTGCCGACCGTTTCTGGATATGCATGTATAGATTGGTGACTGGGGTCATTTTTGGATGCACTCTGAGCCCTCCGGGCCTCAACATTCCTAGGGTACAAATACCACTCCAAGCAACAGGTAAAACTGGGCCAGACCAGCTCCCACAAACCCACAAAATTCCTTTGGGGAGATTTGTCGCACGCTCACCTGTGCGGCTGGCTGGCAGATTCTGCACTAAGTTGACAATAGCATCCTGTTGATGGTTCCCATACAATATGTGAGTGCACTTTGACTCTTCCCAACCCCAAGTCCAAATGCCTTTCCTCTTTTGACCACAGTGTGGTCTGTATCTGTCATGAATAGTAATAGTATGATTGCACACGGGGTAGGACCCTAGCTCAACTCGTTTGAAGAGCTCATATCTTCCATGCTTTGACTCCCTGTCTCATATATTGTCCCATCATTCCTCCACCTGAAGCACAGCGGTGCCTCCAAGGCTGGGGAACGGTGCGTGAGCATAAACTGGGCCTCATCTGTGCTCCTTTCCATGTGTGCTGGTTTACCCTTGATGTCATTCCAACCTTGTAACGTTAATACAGCACTTGGTACAATTGGCCAGCCCTGTCTATGACTAGAAGGCCCATGCGAGCACACCCAGCAGTCGTTCAGACTAAGCTCATGTGACATGTTGGTAACAAGCTTATGAAACAGGTTTTGGTCCCACCCTCCATGTGTCCCGGTTATGTACAATGTCAATATCAGAGCCATGCACCCAAGCGTGGTACATCTCACTCTCCCAGGTGGTTCACTCCTGCAACTCTGTCCCATTAGGATACTAAACCACCATCCCAGAGAGCAAGCTCCTGGCTCTGTCCATTTACCTTTCGTTGGACCACTATTGCTTGGCTGAAGAACGTTGGTCTCTGGCGACTCTTCTGTGGTCTGATCACCCCCTAAACAGGGTGTTGTTGATTTTTGTAAATCCTCAGTTTTAATGGATCGTCCGGATCCATGGCAGATTCCCAAACAGTCGGAGCCTTCTTCACCCGCGTGTAATGAATCCACGGACGGATTCCTTCCACCTTGACGGCAGTTGGTGTACTCAGCAACACGGTGTACGGACCACGCCATCGGGGCAGCAACGGCTGTGTCGCCCAATCCCGCACCAGCACGTCCTCACCTATGGAAAACAAGTGAAGAGAGGTGGTAGGGAGGGGCGGATGCAAATCTGCAGTGTATTGACTCAATTTCTCTAACTGTTTCCCTAACATCTGCACTTGCTGCAAGGTCTGTTGATGGCCTAACACATGACTGTCTGAAGATAGTCCAGTAATAGTCTTTAGGTTCAATGGTGGTCTTCCATATAGTCTTTCAAAAGGGGAAAGCCCTGTCTTCTTGTGAGGCGTGCATCTGACCCTCAAGAGGGCCAAAGGCAACGCAAGCCTCCAATTTAACTTAGTCTCTTGACAAATCTTTGCCAAACAATTTTTCAATGTTCTGTTTATTCTTTCTGCTCTAGCAGATGATTGCGGCCTGTAAGAGCAGTGAAGTCCACGTGATACCTAACAATTTGCTCAGTCCCTGTACCACGTGGTGTACATAAGATGGCCCGTTGTCCGAGCCTATTTGCAAAGGCACTCCGAATCTAGGAACAATGTCTTTCAAAAGGGCCTTAACCACTTCTGTCGCTCTTTCTGTCCTCGTAGCATAAGCTTCAACCCAACCGGTAAACGTATCAACAAAAACCAACAAATATTTAAAGCCTCCACTTCGTGGCATCTCTGTGAAATCAGTCACAAGTGCTTCAAAAGGCCAAGTCCCTTGATATTGAATCCCAGGCGCTTTCAAAGGACCCTCTCTGGGATTATTCTTCGCACACGTCCAACATCTCTGTGCAGCCGCAGCTGTTAAGCTGTGCAGACTATTAATGTACATTTGCCTTTCCAACAGAGCTGCCAGGGCACTTTTACCTAGATGTGTGTTCTCATGAAAGTGCCGGACTATGTGCCACGCCTGTGTCTTAGGGACATAGACGCGGTGATCTGGCATTGCTATATAACTTTCTTTCCACTCTCCTCCCTCGCCCAGGGCCCATTCCTCCTCCTCTCTAGTGTAATGACATCTTTCCACTTTAGGCCCTGAGTCTGTGAGGTTTAACATTACTGGTGTCGGTTTCTGCATTGCTACTTCTCGGGCAGTCAAATCTGCTAACCTATTCCCTTGAACCACCGGGTCGTTTCCTCTTTGATGGGACTTACAGTGCATCACTGCAACTTTGCTAGGGAGCCAAATAGCATCTAACAAAGCCAACATCTCATCTGCATACTTGACAGCCTTTCCAGCAGAGGTCAGAAAGCCTCTTTCCCTGTACAGTGCTCCATGAGCATGTAGCGTTAAAAACGCAAAACGAGAATCAGTATAGATGTTAACCCTTTGCGCCTCGGCAAGTTTCAAAGCTTGAGTTAGCGCAATCAGCTCAGCCAGTTGGGCCGAAGTTCCAGGGGGTAGCGGTTCTGCCTCCAGAACCCCGTCCTCCCAGGTAACGACAGCATAGCCGGCATAACGCACTCCCTCTCTTACGAAACTACTACCATCGGTGTATAAGGTTAGATCTACCCTATCCCAAGGGAAATCACGCAAATCTGGCCTGCTGGAGTAAACCAAGTCCATTGTCTGTATGCAGTCATGCTGTGAGGGCTCTGAAAGGCTAGGCAACAAGGTGGCCGGATTTAACATGGGGCACATCTCCAAGGAAACGAGGGGGTTATCACAGAGAACCCCTTCATACTTAGTCAGTCTCTCATTGGTCAGCCAGCGTGGACCCTTTGTGTCTAACAGTGATTTGACATGGTGTGGGACTCTCACGGTGAGTGGTCTCCCTAAGGTGAGCTTAGTGGCCTCTCTGATTAAATCCACTGAAGCTGCAACGGCCCTCAAACAGGGTGGAAGACCCTTAGCTACAGTGTCTAGCTGCTTGGACAGATAAGCTACGGGCCGTTGGAATGTGCCTATGTACTGTGTCAAAACCCCAACCGCGGTACCATCTCGCTCTGCAGCAAAGAGGTAGAACGGCTTATCCAAATCTGGCAGGCCCAATGCTGGAGGCGAAATGACAGCTTGCTTCAGTTCTCTGAAAGCCTGCTCACATTCCTCCGTCCACACGAATGGGTCTTGATTACTTCCTTTCGTTGCTTGATACAGTGGCTTTGCTATCACAGCGTAGCTGGGGATCCAGTGTCTCACATATGAGGTGGTTCCTAAGAACTCCCTCGTCTGTCTTCTATCTTTAGGTGTGGGGATGGCACAGATGACCTCCTTTCTCTCAACTTCCAACACCTTGCTTCCCTGGGTCAGACCAAACCCCAAATACTTGACTTTCTGTTGACATAACTGTGCTTTCTTTCTTGACACTTTGTACCCCTTTTCTTCCAAGACTTTCAACATCTCTAATGTGTAATGTTTACATCCTTTCTCTGTTTTAGTGGCAATCAACAAATCGTCCACATACTGCAGCCACACTCCTTCTGACTCTGGAATTTCAAATTCTGACAGATCTTTAGCCAAGGCCTGGCCAAAGATCGTCGGGCTATTCTGGAAACCTTGCGGAAGACGAGCCCATGTGGCCTGACGACGCTGTCCTCCCTTTGGGGTTTCCCATTGAAAAGCAAAGATAGGCTGGGACACAGGTGCTAGTCTAATACAAAAGAATGCATCACGGAGATCCAGAACTGAAAACCAGACTGCTGTACTTGGAATTAAACTCATCATAATATATGGATTTGGCACGACAGGTGTTAATGGAACTGTAGCTTGATTGACAGCTCTAAGATCCTGGACAACTCGAAACCCCCCCTGCTGGCTTACGGACAGGAAGGAGGGGCGAATTCAGGGGAATCGCAATACATTATGATCCCATGACGTAGCAGTCTATGTAACTGTTCTTGTATCCCTTCTACAGCGTCTCTACTGATAGGGTATTGGGACTTTCTCACGGGAAGGCATCCAGGTCTTATCTGTATCACCACAGGGGCAACATATTTGGCCATCCCAGGATCGTTATCTTCTGCCCAAACCCTGGGAGTTTGCTCCCAGGGCCATTTTATCTCTATCTTCCTGACCTCCTTAACTCTGAACAAGCGATACTCCTCGTTCCCAGGAACGGTAAGTTCTAGCTGGCCTGTCTCCAAGAACTCCAATCTAGCTTTTATCTTGGCCAGCATGTCCCTCCCCAGCAATGGTATGGGACAATCTGGGATATACAGTAACTGATGTATCACTTCTTTCCCTGCAATGTTACATCTTCTCTTCTGTAACAATGGGCACTTCTGTGGTTTCCCTGACACACCAATAACCTTGATAGACTGATTGCTAAGTGGGGCAATTTTCTTGTTTACTACAGACTTATCCGCTCCGGTATCTACTAAGAACTTTATACGCTGACCCGCTACATCTATGGCGACCAACGGCTCCTCTGGGTTCAGCAGCAGAAAAGCTTTGCCAAAATTTCAAAATTCATCCTCCTCTTCTTCCTCCCATTCTTCCTCCTGTACAGCAGCAGCTACAACAGTTCTTTCATAAGGCCTATAACTTCCTCTGGCTCTTCCTCTCCCGGACCCTCTGGAACGGCTAACACCTCTGCCTCTTGCACTTGCATCCTTTTCCTCTGACATTTCTTCTACACAATCTTTTTCCAGTGCCCTTCTTTTTTACAGCGGGCACACTGATTTCGCCCCAAACTAAACTGTCCATCTCCTCTTCCTCTCGCTAGGCCTCTCCCACGACTGTGGCCTCTTCCTCCTCTTCCTGACCTCTCATCCATCATGCTTAACAAAACTCTGTATCCTTCCTTCCTCTTCTTGTCTTTTCTCTCCTCTTCTACTTGCTCTCTTGCAATAAACACCTGATCAGCTAAAGCCAAAAGTTCATTTAAAGTCTTTCCTAAAAATCCTGGCTGTTTTTGAATCTTCTTTCTGATGTCTGGGGATGATTGGGCTATGAAAGATTGCGTTAGGGCAATTCTCCCATCGTTTTGCTCTAAGTTGTAAGGACTGTACTTCCTGTAAGCCTCTTCTAGCCTCTCCAGAAACGCAGCTGGCGTTTCAACCTTGTCTTGTTGAATTCCCTGTATCTTTTGAATGTTGGAGGGCCTGGGTGGACCCTTCCTTATGGCTCTTAGGAGTAGCTGTTGGAATTCTTTAATTCTGTCTCTGTGATCCGGATTATTTGGATCCCAGCATGGGTCAATTTCATGGGGGAATCTCGCATTTCCCTATGCACCTGCATCCCTCTCCCCATGTCCGCTTGTTAGATCTTGCCTGGAGGGGTTACGTGGGCCTCTGTTGAATATCATTAACAGCTCCCTTGAGCAAGGAGTCTTTCCAGAGTGCTTAAAAGAGGCGGTGGTAGCTCCATTACTGAAGAAACCGTCATTGGATCCTGCGGTTCTCTCCAACTACCGCCCAGTGTCGAACCTTTCGTACCTGGGCAAGGTGGTTGAGAGGGCAGTAATGGAGCAGCTGCAATCCTTCTTAGATGATGCAACATGGCTAGACCCCTTCCAGTCCGGCTTCCGCTTGGGGCACGGGACGGAGACGGTTCTGGTCTCCATCACAGACCAACTCCGCTGCCAGCTCGACCAAGGCGGGTCTGCGCTGCTCGTGTTATTGGACCTCACGGCAGCGTTTGACACGGTCGACCACAATCTTTTGATCCACCGCCTGGCCATGGCTGGAGTGAGGGGACTGTCCTTAAATGGCTGACCTCCTTCCTCCGCCAGCGGTCTCAGCGTGTGAGGAGGGGCGGGTGGTCTCCGAGGACTCCCCATTAGTGTGAGGAGTTCCTCAGGGGCCATTCTCTCCCCTCTGTTATTTAACATCTACATGCAGCCGCTTGCACAGCTGGTGCGGAGTTATGGGCTGGTCTGTCACCAGTATGCGGATGACACCCAGCTCATTCTGAGGATGGAGGGCAGGCCGGAGTCCGTCCCCGATAATTTCCAACAGTGCCTTGAGGCCGTTACTGGATGGCTGTGAGCCAGTAGGTTGAGGGTGAATCCGGCGAAGACGGAGATCTTGTGGCTGGGCCGCCCGGGCGAGGTGGGTGCCCGGCTTCCGACCCTGGACGGTGCGGCGCTGCACCCAGCGCTGTCAGTGAAGAGCCTGGGTGTCCATTTGGACTCCCATCTGACAATGGAGACCCAGGTCTCCATGGCCAGTAAGGCTGCTTTTTTCCACCTCCGCCAGGCAAGGAGGCTGGCCCCCTACCTCTCCCGGAGCGACCTAGCCACGGTGATCCAAGCCACGGTCATCTCGAGGCTAGATTACTGTAACGCGCTTTACGTTGGCCTGCCTATGTCGTCGATCCGGAAGCTCAGGCTAGTGCAGAACACTGCCGCCCGGCTCCTGTCTGGGGCTCCAGCAGGTTGCCGTATAACTCCAATCTTGCAGGATCTGCACTGGCTGCCTATCGAGCACCGGGTCGCCTTCAAAGTGTTGGTTCTTACCTTCAAGGCCATTCACGGCCTGGGGCCAGCGTATCTGAGGGACCGTCTCACTCCATATTGCCCATCGAGATCACTCCGGTCTGAGGAGGCCAACCTCTTGGTAATACCATCGGTGAAGCTGGCTCATTTAACATCTACCGCCGGAGGGCGTTCTCTGTGATAGCTCCCACGCTCTGGAACGCCTCCCGGCCGGCCAGAGCCCTGAGGGACCTACTCCCGTTTAGACGGGCCTGCAAAACACACTTGTTTAGGCAGGCCTTCAGTGAGTAGGCTCGTCTATACATCCACTGGGCCATTATATTGCTGCTGCTCTTGTTTTAATTATTGTTGTTGCATGTTTTAATGATGTTTTTAAGTGTTCTGTTTTTAACCCTCTGGCGCTGTGCCATTGGTTCTTGTGAGCCGCCGCGAGCCCCTGTGAGTCGGCGGTGTAGAAGTCCCAAGAAATAAATAAATAAATAAATAAAAGAGCTTTTTCTCCTGGGCTCGGGTATGGGACGCTCTATCATCCCTCCCCTGGCTGCAGGGTACTCTTCTTCCTCTTTGTTCTCTAGGAGACGCTCTATCATCTCCTCAACGCCTGAGGCTTCCCATCTCGCTCTTTCTTCTATCTCCCTTGCTTCTTCTATGGGGTAATGTATCACTGGGGAGAGAGGGGCCTGATATGCAGGTGGTCTTTCACTGAACGGGTTGTGTACTGAACGTGGAATAGGGTAGGAAGCCGTGGCTGGTGGCAGAATTAAAGGAACCGCGGCGGTTTGGGATGTTGCCATGATTGGAGGAAACATCCCGCTGGGCCCCGCAGTTGGTAGGCTCCCTAATTCGGGTTGAAATGTCATCGGAGGATTCATTGGAATCAAAATTGGCGCAGTGGGGACAGGAAGGACTGGTGGTCTCATTTGGATTGGTGCAATGGGAACAGGATGACCCGCCTCGACGTACGTCACAGCCGGGAACGTCATCTGAGCGGCTGAGCCTGTCCCGAAGGTGGGGGCCGCGGCTTGGGCTTGGGCAGGGACGTCTAAATTAGCATTGAGCGGAGGCGCGGTGGCTCCCCCCGCTCCTGCAGCGGCAATTTCTCTCTGCCTTGGTGTTCTCCTTAAGGGTGGGAATTCCTCTGGCTCGGATTGCAAAACCGGAGGGTTTTTCCCTGCCTTTCGGCTAACAAAACATCCTTCCTTTGCTTGCCCCTTTGGGCCCGCCCACCAAACACCTTCCGCAACCATTCTCTCCCATGTCGTGGAATAAACCCATTGATCAGTTGGATGTATTTCGAAACAATAGGTCTCTAGTTGCCTACACTTCCTTAAATCCCAAGTTCCTGCCTTGGCCAGCCAATCTCTGGGACAGCAGGCCACACCTCAGTGCACAAGTTTCTCAGCCTGAAATCTTTCAAATCCTGAGGTTTCCCTTCCACTGCCAACAAACAAAACCTGTCCCAGTTGTCTAACACACATTGCAAAGGCGTTTCTTTCTTCACTTTTGATCCCACTCCACCCATCTCTACTGGTCAAAACACTTCAGTGCTTGCCCCCCTTCCCAATGGGTGTGTGTTCCCTACGTGTTAGTGTTAAAGAGCTCTATACTTGCCGATTCCAGAAGACCCCGGGACTGCTTCCCGTCACCCACTCGACTGCGTCGGATTTCTCACTAGACAACAGAGCATCCGTTGCCCCCGACTTTCTCTGCGCGCTTTCAAGTGCCGGATTGCTCGCTAGACGATCGGAACCCCGTCGCCCCCGGACTTTTCTGTTGCCGGATTACTCACTAGGCACAGCTTCACCAAGCTGCACCCCCGGACTTCCTTCTCTCCTCTTGGGTTCACCAACAGTAAGGGCAATTGCGGCTTCTCGGGTCGGCAGGCGTTGGTGTGGAACGAGTCAGGCAGCCGGTCGTTTACGGTGGTTTGGGGCCCCTGTCTCAGCCCTCCTGATTCGCCTCACCTCCCCGCCGGAGAGCGAGTGCCGTCCAGCCAACTGGATCTCGTTCTCTGCGTCACAGACCCGTCCTAGTTGCCTTTTAGGATCACGTCGGGGTCACCAAAATGTAGCAGCAAATTAGGAGTCCCAGAACTCCGGGTGGCTAATCCCTTCTTACCAACAGCGACGTGGACGCGCGGGCACAGGAACGAGAGAACGGACAATTGACTGTTTTAAAAGTGAAGTCAAGTTTATTGTAATTTGACACCAGCTGGTGGGGTTCACCCACAGAACAAGCTGCTCCGGGCAAATCCTAACATACATTCTAAGAGCACTCATTATATACCCCTCATGGCGGCAGATCTTGGCCCGCCCTTCTTCACAACCCCCCATTGGCCAGTGTCACAGAACACATTTCATTATCCAATTAAACACAATACTTATTAGCATCATATCATTATTAGGCTTCCATTCGTTAAAACATTGTGGCGCAGCAAGAAATTCATTTCCCATAGAACAGTATCAGCAGCTCTGGTCAGCCTGTACCCAAATCGCAACATTTGCTTCTGCCTCTTCCCTGCCAGCAAAGGAGGGGGCAGACCCTTCTGCGCTTGCGTAGTTCTTATCCTATTAGCATTTAGGTAAACAAACCCATGCCATGTACTGCTTTGGCCAATCAAGGCTTTTGTTATCATTGAAGACACATGATGTACTTTAGCAAATCACTGCATACGCTCGGCGTACCAATCAGGGCACAGCATTTACGGCATACATGCCAGCGTGATTTCTGGCACAGAAAGCCAGCTATTCTAAAGCTCTTGCTTGTGCATCACTCTCCTCTGACTGTACTTCTGCCCAAAGTACCAACTCTGCTATAATATAATGAGTTTTCACTGCCTTATCATACAGATTATTAAAGCAGAAAATCCACATTATCTGCTTTGAACTGGATTATAAATCTACACTGACATATAATCCAGTTCAAAGCAGAGAATCTGGATTATCTGCTTTCATAACCTGGATTATATGGCAGTGTAGATCCAGCATCAGACCCCTTCTATACTGCCATATAATCCAGATTATTAAAGCAGACAATCCAGATTCTCTGCTTTGAACTGGATTATATGGCAGTGTAAACTCACAATCCAGTTCAAAGCAGATGTGGATTATCTGCTTTGATAACTTGGATTATATGGAAGTATAGAAGGGGTCTGATGCTGGATCTACACTGCCAAATAATCCAGATTATTAAAGCAGAAAATCCACATTATCTGTTTTGAACTGGATTATGAGTCTACACTGCCTTATAATCCAGACTATTAAAGCAGATAATCCACATTATCTACTTTGAATTGGATTATGAATCTACACTGCCAAATAATCCGGTTCAAAGCAGAGAATCTGGATTATCTGCTTTCCTAACCTGGATTATATAGCAGTGCAGATCCAGCAACAGACACCTTCTACACTGCCATATAATCCAGATTAAAGCAGAAAATGCACATTGATGTGAACGAGGTTATGAGTCTACACTGCCATATAATCCAGTTTGAAGCAGAGAATCTGGATTTCACTGGGTGCGTCTCATGGACAAACTTCACCCCTCAAGGGTTTGGGACTTCAACTCCCACAATTCCGGCTGTTAGGAATTGTGGGAGTTGTAGTGCAAAACATTTGGAGGGCTGCAGTTTGCCCAAGCCTTGTCTAATTATAGACTAGATGTAGTTTGGCCCCACTTTAACTCCTCCCTTGGCTGATTGCTATAGAATTGCTATAGTTCCACAAGGTCTTTAACTTTGTCTACTCGAGTGCTGATGCTTTATCAAAACTACACTTCCCATGGTCCCATAGCATTGAGCCAGGGGGCAGTTAAAGTGGCGTCAAACGGCATGAACAGGGCAGTGGTAGAAGCGCTGCGCATGCGCTCTAGGTCTCCCCCGTCCTCTTGCCAGAGTGCTTTCAAGTTGCGCTTGTCAAGATGCTGCACTTCAAGGCGCGCGCCACAAATTGAAAAACACTCTGGCTGACTCCCAAGAGGACGGGGGAGACCTAGAGCGCATGCGCAGCGCGCGAGCGGCCCCCCCTCCTGCCTCGAGGCCCTCGAAGGGGGCGTGGCCTTCCTGCTGGTATAAAAGCCTCGCTGAGGGGCGGCCTTCTTCCTTTTCGGAGGCGCTTCCAGAGTTGCCGGAGGTGTTTAAGAGGGAGGTAGGGAGACGGAGAGCTCGGTTGTAGGCTTTTGCTGTTGCCCCTCGGGGGGAGGCTGTATTGCGGCCTAATATAGTACGAACCCTGCTTTTAGCGGAAGGATTTTTCTTTCGGATGGAGGGAGGAAGGGAGTAGGCCTCAGGAGGGTGTGAGGAGAGTGAGGAGAAGCGGCCTTGGCGCATGCGCCTTGAGGTCCGCTTCTGTTTATGAAGCGAAATGCTGAGCGGAGGAGATTATGAGGGAGTAAGTGGGGGGGAAAAGCACTAGATATGGATGGGTCCTGTTCGTAAAGCGAGGCGCAGGGCAAGAGGAACCGAAGGTAAGGAAGCGCTGCGTTCGTGGGGGAAACGGGCGCCGAGAGTGGCAGTTTGGGCCTTGTTTGCGCGTTGCGTCATCACGTGGAGGGAGGGGGAGTGAGCTCCGGACGCATGCGCACAAGGCGCGCACAAGGCCATGCTTCCATGGGACCTGCCAGGATGGCAGTTTCCCTTCCTAGTCATGGCAGAGAAATCCTCAACCTTGCTTTTTGGCATGGCTCCCATCCATTCAATTGGGGGTGAGACTCTGACTTGGGCAAGGCACAAAGTGCGCTTATTCATTCAATACAAACACACTGGGGAACTGCTGCAAAACGAACTGCAAGCACACTGTAAGAGGCAAGGAGAGCCAACCTATTTAAAGCTACGTGGCTACACAAACACAGGACTACAGTACATGTACTATTAGGAATGGTATCATGCAATTGTCAATTACCCAGATAGTTGTAAATATCAATAACAGTAAATCAACCTCTCAAGGTAAATAATATGCACACATCAGTCCATATCATGTAGCACACATCGGTCCATTCCCATTTACATCCTTTATACTTTAATAATATAATAATAAAACTTTATTTCTAACACGCATCCATCTCCCCAAAGGGAACTCTTGAGCGGCTTACATGGGGCCCAAGCCACAAATCACAGAAAATATCAAGAACCGAAACGGCAACAATAAACACAATGAATATATATATATATATATATATATATATCTTTGAAAATACAACAACACAGATGAATCTAAAACAGAAATGACAGGGCAAGCCACATGAACATATAAAGTGTTTAAAAATTCAGGGGAGATAACTGGAATTTAAAGCTACGTGGCTACACAAACACAGGACTACAGTACATCTACTATTAGGAATGGTACCATATAATTTTCAATTACCCAGATAGTTGTAAATATCAATAACAGTAAATCAACATCTCAAGGTAAATAATAAGCACACATCATATAGCACCAATCGGTCCATTCCCAAAGCAAAGGATATGTAAATTGCATATTAGATTATACATATTATATATATATATATATATATATATATATATATATATATATAACAGCGGTCAGGAGAGGGAAGTCCCGCTGTGAAAGGAGCCAGAACAGTTAATTATAATCCGACATATATTCAGTGGGGAATTCAAACGTAGCACAGTTGCAAAAGTCAATGTCCCAATAGTCAATCATCACAAATTAGTAAATAAGGTAAATCCATGTAAAGTCACCATTGTCAGTATAAAGGGTGTAAATGCACAATGTTTTCTGTTGCAGTCAAGCCGACCTCGATGTTAGCCGGCTCCTATGCGTGGTGCCGCAGGCGGAGACATACAAAAAACAGAAGGAGCCAACGGTTGATTTACTGTTATTGATGTTGATATTTATAACTATCTGGGTAATTGACAATTACATGATACCATGCCTAATAGTAGATGTACTGTAGTCCTGTGTTTGTGTAGCCGCGTAGCTTTAAATAGGGTGATTCTCCTTGCCTCTTATTCATACAATAGCCTGGAAAAGGAGGTTCCACGCTTGCAAACTTGCAGAAGACCACGACTTCTAATGGTTAAAGTCAGTTAAAACTTTTTGACTGAAATGGAGGATGCTCTCTTTGAATGTGGCCCCTGTATGAAAGGCTTCCTAAACTAAGCTCTAAGAAACCCTAGGTATAAGGGTAGTGCATGCACTACCATCTTCAGGTCTTCTGAATCTAGGAAGGAATAATCTCGTTTGGCAGAATAACCGCATGTAAATGTAGGAACTGAAGTTAGTTATTTCCTCTCTGGCTGTCCAGAGAACAGACCTCTATTTGAATGTGGCCCCTGTTAGAAAGTCAGGAGAGAGAGATCAGGGACCTTCCAAGTTGTACATATGCATCTAGTGACATTGAATATAATTCTGTTTTAAATTATCAAATACTTATAATTTGTATCCATGTATATAGAAACCAACATGAACAATTTAAGTCAGGTCTTGATCCATATTTTGCAATTGGTCTTCCGAACAGGGCCACTTGTTGAAAAGAGTTGTTCTGAAGAGAGACTGTTTGTCCTGTGGTGAGTTCTGCCACAGAGTTTCCTTTCTTTAGAAGTTTATCCTGAACATAAGAGCAACATTAATAGCTTATGCGAAAATTGCCCATGAGTTCTGTCTTCCCTTCTCAGCTGCTTTAGATCACTGGCAAGACCATAAATCCCTTTGAAATTAATCTCGGCGGTGATTTGACAAAGTCTTGTTACCAAAGATGTAAAATGTAAGGTGTTTAAGAGAAAATGAAGGCATACTATCTTTAATATCCTTCTGTGATTGGCATTTCAACAAGTACATGAGTCTTAAAGAGCAATATCTAACGGTTGTCTGGAAACCTGTTTCCAATACTTATAAGAGGGGCTGCTGATACGTCTTTGGCTTTTTGTTCCTTTTTTTGTTTCTATGGTAACAAATGTTACATCACATGAAAGTCTTATGTGTCTAATATATGCTTTCAAAATTTAGTGTTTTTAGCTTATGGCAACAGTGATCTAGGCACGTGGGAAAACAATGGCAGAGTCTAAGGCAATATTCACAGCAAATGAGAGCAGAGGAGTGATAAAAATTTTGTTTCTGCAAGGAAAGTCTGCAAAGGATATTTATGGTGATATGTCGCAGACATTGTGGGATCAGTGCCCTTCATATTCTACAGTTAGAACTGGGTTGCCAAATTTAAAACAGGCCATTTCACCAATGATGAGGAATGTCCTGGACGACCAAGAATGGTGGTTGTTCCAGAGATCATTGATGCTGTGCACAACCTCATACTGGAGAATCTGTAAATTTCAGCTAAAAGAATAGCAGACATCATGGGGATTTCTCGTGAACGTGTTTGTGTCATTATCCATGAACATGAAGAAGCTATCTGCAAAGTGAGTCTCCAAATGTTTGGCAATAGATCAGAAAAGTATGCAAACTTAATGTTCTATTTTTCTCTTTTTGCAGGGAAGATGTGCTCGCAGTTCTGAGTTTGAAGAATGGTGATGCTTATTACATAAAAAACAAACTTTTCAACCTCTGAAAGTGTACATGTCCTAAAGGGTTAGATCAGTCAGTTCATCAATGGAAGATATGTGAATTTTAGTAAATCTATTTTAGCTCTAACAGAAAATAATTGAATTGTTGAAACAAGTATTTTGATGTTGTTCATTCGTTCAGTCGCTTCTGACTCTTTGTGACCTCATGCACCAGCCCACACAAGAGCTCCCTGTCAGCTGGACAAATACTTTGATACCTTTACATTAATCTTTACATACATGTGAGAGTAGTTCTCACTAATTGAATTCCCTTCATATTACTTGGATATAGGAGGGTTGAATGAAAAAGTTCCATTTTGACAGGAAGCCTTAGCATTGAATAATTGTGTTATTAAAGTGTGAAGTATGGAACCCTTTGAAGACGGTCGGTCAGTGCGACTTAAGCAACGTGCAGTCATTGAATTCTTGACAGCAGAAGGTGTCACCCCAAAGGAGATTCATCAGAGAATGCAAGCTGTTTATGGTGATTGTGTTGATGTGAGTACTGTGCGTCGTTGGGCGAGTAAGTTTAAAGTTGTTGAGGTGGGAACATCTGATTTGTGTGACAAAGAAAGAGTTGGACGTCCTGTGACGGCAACCACAGAGTTTCACAAGCAAAAGGTTGACAGATTGATTCAGGACGATCGTCTTATCACTCAGAGAGAAATTTCAAGCATAATCGGCATCTCACAAGAACGTGTGCGTCACATTATTGTTTTGCTTGGTTATCGGAAGATCGGTGCACAATGGGTACGTTGAGAGAACTGAGACGCTGGTTGCGGAAACAGTGTTTACTTCCGTGATGCATCAGAAAACACATGAACAGTTTTAAATACTTTTCTCAACCTTTTTTTTGTGAAAAGTTCAACTTGAGTCTGTGTGTATCCTTTGGCTTTCTGTCTTTTCATATAAATACTTACAGAGAAATACTCTAGTGTTGTATGCTTTAAATACTTTTTAGTGGTGTGTGTTTTATTTATAGCTTTCTCGATTAGCTTAATGGGGTAATACTTAAGCTATGTACAGAAGCACATTTAGATGTTAAAACGTACTTGTAAACAAATTTAATTGTGTCAAGTATCTGTTTCAGATGAGTGGGCAATGGTGAAACCCTACCATATAGTTTCAAATGTGTTTTGAAATTAAAAATGCTAAGCAAATCATGAAGTTACTTTGTATTGAATTTGACCAAATGAGTTTGTGTGCCTTATTCTGATTTATTAGTGGCTCTTTCAAGGGATTAATCGCCTTGGCAAAGTTGGTTCAGAAAAAGTTTGTCATTGCATTTCTCTGAGGCTTGAGAGATTGATGTGCCCAAGATTACTCAGTTGGTCTGACAACCAAGCAGTAATTTCAACCCTAGTCTCCTGAGTCATAGTTCAACACTGGACCATTTATACAAGACATGCTTCCACCACACAAATAAGACTGCAAATGTATAACCTTTTTAGCATCTACATAACAAGGAAGGGACAGCAGGTTTGAGAAACAGAGTTTCAGTCCTTCAGTATATCACTGCACAGTGTTTGGTAAAGTTTGAGCTGGAAAAGGAATTCTAATCTCACTGCACCCATGTGAGAACAAAACAGACAAAAGGGAAGAGCAGTCATAACTGCCTCACTATCCCCAAAACGTACATCTATTAGTTTGGCCACCAAATTGGTAATAAGTAGATGGAAGCAGGTGATAGAAACTCATTCCTGGTTGGTTGAGTGGTTTTATAAGGTTTTTGATTCAATTGGACAAGGCTTACTTGCCCTTGTTCTATTTCGCATGTGTAATAGTTTGAAATAAAAACTCCCTATATCAAAATCCTGAAAAGTTATACTACTCATTTGCTGTGTTGGTATAGGAACCTAGTGACATTGTTTCCATGTTATTTCTATCTCTAAATTTTAATTTGGAAATGTTTTATGTCTAGGACTTTTACTCCAAAGTATTATGTCTAGCAATTGTGAAATAGCAAAAGTATCCCCAGCACCTAAGGAGCATGCAGGCTAAATTTCAAAATAGAAACACAAGAAAAATGACCAGCAAAATACAGTAGCTGGAAAGGATAACAGCAAAGTAGTTCAAAGAATCACAAAATATGCAGATATTAGAATGTAAAAGAGTGACAATCACTTTTAGACCTGTGCTTATGTCAAGAATAAGGGGATCGGTTGCATTTTCAGGAATCCTATTCATTGTCCACAAGGGGGTGGTGCTGATCTAAGGAAACACTTCATTGCTTTCAAGATACAATTCTCTTGAGTGATTTTTCTTTTTTTAAAAGCAAACGAACATTTTCTACTTTAGACAATCAGGTATAGTGCGAGTCCCAGATCTAGTGAACTGGTTTCAGTGCACAAAGAAATGTGTAAGCACAAGTCAGTTATGAGAGCAGAAAAGGAATTCAGTAAGTAACACATTTTATTGGACAAGTTTACATTGTATGGCTCTGCTGACAAAAATGTTGCGCAAAAAGACATTTAACAAATAAATTGGAAGTGTCTGGGTGTACTTTTCAGAATGCTAGTAAGCTCCATCATCAAATGGATTGCATCAAATGAAGTTTGAAGCTGAAACAATTTTGAGTTTATAAACCTTTTAAAATGCAGGTTGAGTATCCCTTATATGAAATGCTTGGTACCAGAAGTTTTCTATGATTTGGATGTTTTTTGGATTTTTGAATGCTTGTACATAAATAGATATTATGGAGATAGAACCCATCTAACCACAAAATTTGTTACATGTTTCATTATAGCTTATAAACAACCTAATTGTAATTTTTATACATAATATTGGTTATGGTTATGTTTTTGTGCAAGATACATATTTTGTGTGTACTGAACTATCAAAGAGGTGCCATCTCGGCACCCATGTGGTCAGTTTTGAGTTCCGGGTATTGTGGAATTCCACATAAAGGATACTCGGATACATTACATATTTAAAGTGTTATCTTCTCCAATACAGTATGGCTTTGCAAACCACTTGGATAGACTGTTTTCATAATGCCAGCTTTAAGAAGAACACTAGCCCCATATCTATTAGACATTAAAGTAAAAACTTCTGAAACGAGCTAAGCAAGTTTTAAAAGGCTGAGTATGTAACAACACTTTTATATTTCTAAAATTGGGCATAGCACTTAAGTACATTGACAATACTTTTATTGTTGCAAAAAGGAATTCATTATCAAAAGTAATTTTATACAGTTCAAGTGATTCTGAGGTACTAGATAACCAATGCAACAACCAAAAGTCATACATAAGGAAATGCTAAAAACTATCGGCATTACACATACATGCATCCACGGGCTAATGAAACAAATTTATTCAGAAAGTAGACCTCATTACTAGTGATTTATTTAACTTTTAATTTACATTTTAAAAGTATGTTGTAGAACTAGAACCTCTCCTTCCATCTGGCAAAGCTATCCCAATATTGCCTACATACAATTCATAAATAATGTGTATTTTCCTGTTCTACAGTTTCAAGGAAACTACCCAGGTAAGTGTCAATTATTTGATTAGCTGTTGGCATTTCTAACCCATCTAAAGGCTCCTGCCAGTTTTAAGCATGAATTTTAAACTGTCCTATAGAACTACATTTTTAATATGTGTATTTATAGAAATTTTGCAATGTTTGTGTGGTTTGCTGTGACCCACAAGGAGAGGTGGGTAAGAAATTATTATTAAAGGTTGAGTGTGGTAGACTGAAACGGGTACAGTGACTAGTACCCGTTGCCCTCATGAACATTGTATATTATGAAGGAATTATCCCATACAAAGGATAAACTATTTCTTCAGAATCAATTTCTGAAAGGTTCTCAACAGTGCAGTAAAACCAAGAGGGTTTCATTTGTCTGCATAGATAAAACATTGTTAAAAAGTTAGTGAACTCCTTATGGCTATCTGTCCAGACGCATTAAACTAATTTGTGCAGCTATTTAATCTGCTACTTGTACAGAGGGGAGGGGGAAACGCGGGACATTGAAGGTGTATGGTCCTTCCTGTTACTTGTTCAACAGTTCAAAACTTTTAAAACGATTAACCTTAGTATCTGGAAATGGCATACAGAGGAAAAATATTGTTAGAAATGGTAGGTGCAAGATGGTCATAGTTTGGTTATGCTTCTTATCCAGGGTACAAAAGAGGAGACTTTGGTATAGACGCCTGGAGAGTCTTTGACTCCACAGCCATAACCCCAAGAGGTTACCCCATACACAGCCCAACTTTCTCCTGAACGTTCACACATCAGTGGTCCACCACTGTCGCCCTGGCAGCTGTCCACGCGTTTGTGCTCCTGGAGATTTCCAGCACAGAGCATCCTTCCTGTGAACTTTGTCTGGTAGCGTTCTTCACAAATTCTCTTAGGAAGCAGGGGGACAGCAGCTTGCTGTAATGTTCTGGAGTAGGCTCTTCCTGAAAAAAGGGTAGGGACGACAGTTAACTGAAGAGAAAATTAGCAAAATGCATGAAGTTTCACCAATAGATGCTATTCAGAGAGAGTATGCATTAATGACCTACTATAAAGGGGCCATCTTATTCTGCTTTCAGCAGCCGACTACCTACTCCAAGATTATATTAGTGAGAGGAAAAAATATAGGGCAGGCCAAACCAGAAGGTCCTGGGAGGCAAGATGGAAGGGTCTCATTTCCAGAATGAAGGGGAAAGATAATAAACTGTTCCCAGGGAGGGGGGAAGAGAGAAGGAGTGCAAACATGTAAAACAGGATAAGGTGACCTTGGGCAAGTCAAACTCTGCCTCAACAACAAAATTTCCTTCCTTGCAATTCAGTAGAGTGCCGTTGTTAAAATCCGATGCAAATGCAGGCTCCACACAGAACTAGTTACAAACCTAAGGCAGACAACCGTACTGTCATATTAATGTGAAATGGGACAGATTAACAATGACAGATCATTGACTAAGAAACTTCATTTCCATTGATGTCAACAAGTATGCTTTTCTATCATGGCTGTTCAGCAATACACAAAACCCCTGCCAGACAAGTTCAAAGTTAACAATTAAATTAAATCTAAACATTTAAAAAGTGAAAAATTCAATAATTCTCTTATTGAATTTACAACATGTTAAGAATGCGTTTGAACTGCAACAGACACATAAACACTTCGAAACTGCCAAGTATTTGCTTTGATCTAAAATGCAAAGCTAAGCAGATATGCTACAGTAACCTATTGTGTGTGTAGTATTACATTTTGTTCCTTCCATACTGAAGAGACATCTGTTCATACAATAATACATTAATTCAAGGAGAGATCAAACATTGGCCAGATTTTGCCAACTTTAATTAAAGAAAAAGAAAAAAGCATTATGTGTGGAATCATGACCCTAATAACACCTCTACAAGTGTGTGTGTGTCTGTCTGTCTTGCTTGGGTGCTACAAAACATTTCCACCCTTGGTAGTTAAGATGAAGTAATAGGACAGCAATAACAGCAAGAAATGAAACCAAAATGCAATCTTTTTCTCTGCTAGAAAATGTTTCCATTGCCATTAAACTGTAGAACAGTAGTTTGCTTTTGGAAGGCAACCAGTGGGGGTGGCAACATATAACATCACAGAGAACAAAAGCAAGGTGCAACAACTAGTACAAAAAGGAAATTAAAAATTACAAAACTTGTAAAACTAAAAGAGCTGGAATCTTGACCTTTGTGAGTAGAATTCTGGTCACAGAACAAAGCTGTCCAATCTTTTTAGCTCTTCAAAGCTTTGGTCCCTGAACCCTTATCCTGAAGGTTGGGATCATCTTGAATGTGAAGGAAGAGCAGCTTGGCAAACACACCCACATAAACCACTTTCATGAGCACAAATGCCTTCAAGCAGCTTATTCAAACCAATGAGCACTGACTACATGTTAAGAAGCACTTCCAGGAGAAGTGGAGAAGAAAGTTGACCATCTCCTTGATAAGATGTGAGCTGTATCTAGAACATTGTCAATACAGGCAGTCCCTGAGTTACAGACTTCATACTTACAAAAGACTCAGAGTTACAAATGGGGGTGAGACAATAGGAAGTGAGAGAAATCTACCCCTCGGAAGGGAAATTCACTCCTGAAAGAGTTATCATGGGGAAAACTTGGCTGTGAGACCAAGCTTTTGAGACATTGCAATAAGGCAGCGATAGGAAACTTTACCAGGCAAATTTAGATTTGACGCAGATGACCAAGATGGTTTTAAACTGTGTATTTCAATATTTTGATAAATGTTTTTAATGTTTATGTATATGCATATGAATTCTTGTCCCGGCATTGAATATTTGCCGTATATATGCTGTGCTCTGCTCTGAGTCCCCTTTGGGGTGAGAAGGGTGGAATATAAATGTTTTAAATAAGTAATTAATTAATAAAAGGTGAAGCTTTAAAATCAATTGTTTTTCTCAAAAGCCAAATTTTTCAAAATCCAGTTATTACAGGGACAGAAAATGCAATGAAGTCTTCTGAACAGGGGCACGGGCAGAAAAACAAACCCCACAGGCGAGTTAACCCTTCCCTGTGCTATCCAAAGCTAGAAAAAATTTTTTTTGTTTGAGTTACACTTTAAAAATGTACCCATTCCAACTTGCATACAAACTCAACAAGAAGAAACCTAACTTGGGGACTACTGTACCTTGAAGCCTAAAAATGTAAGTCAAACTCCTACATCATCTATTCAGTTATGAATATGTAACAAAGTTAACACTTCCTGCCGTGACCAACAAAACCTGCCTTAACAGTCAGCAATAGAGCTTTTTTCAGGAGATTACAACACAGTAGTATAGTGTTTCCAGCCTCCTTCATCAGCAAGCAAGATGATGACAGAAGCAGATCTCTTGTAGGAATGTTTCATGGCTCCACCTCTAACCAGTCAAACAGAGCACGCTAGTTAGAGGTGACCGGAAACATTCTGCTAAACCCCAATCACCAGCAGAACAGACCTCCATCACTCAGTGAGGCTGCTGGCTTTTAAGATACATTTATAATTGTGGCAATATTGCCCTGATTGAATATGGAGCAGTCGTGGAACTCTAGCTCTAGACTATGAATGTAGAATTGCAATACAAGATGGCACCATATTCCATGAAAATGCTCTTACCTGTGTCACCCCAACCAGTGATGTAGCAATTTGGTGCAGTTTTCTGTGGCCTCTCACGTCTGAGAGGCAAGCAGGCTGGTAATACGTGAGTGCTAAACCGAGCACACTGCTCTTCAGGCCCTTCCAAACGTACTAATGCAATATCATAGTCACTGCTCTCAGGTCTATATTCTTTATGCTGCACAATCTCTTGTACTCCAATTTCTTCCTCATACTCCTCAGGTACCAATGTGTGGTAGTCCCCAACACGTATCACATAGTTTTTAGTGTTATTACCATACCTAAAAGGAAGAAATAATATTTTATTTAGTGATAGCATAGATGAAAATACTGCAAGGGGAAACTGATTTCTAAGTAGGTACATGGTGTGCGCATTAGAAATCTTCTAGCCATGTCTTCACTGAAAGGTTAAGATTTTAATTTCAACAAAACATAAGAGCATTTCGGGACAGTATTAGGTACGTGTTGGACAATGGACTGCCATTTGTTTGCAATCTGTGGACTTGGCTTTCTTCAGAGACATACCCTGGGAAAATTTCACTAACAACTCAAACTTCACTTCTTTGTTTCTAAAGCAGGAATGTCTACAAATTAGTAGTGGCTTAAACTATGGTAAACACAGACAACTAGTCAAATAAAAAACAATTCATTTAATCTGATAATTTGTTTTTACTTCAGGAACATAATTTTTTAGTAGCAAAAAACCTTACCCGAGACAATCAGTGCATTGTTTTCAGTGCTCTATAGTTAGCACAGGGGGCAAAGTAGTGGGAAGGGGGAATATAAAAGATTACCCCTTTTCCAACATCAACACTTGCAACATCAACCTTGTTTTTCCTTAGTGTCTAGAACCTTAAAGAGAAAAGTGTGTGGCTGACTTTAAACAAAAAGATGGACAATGTAAAACTATTTGTTTATTTTACTGAGGACTTGTCTTCCAAAAGTATGCATTTTAATAGGACCAAAAAGAAAGCAGATAGACACATGATGTTTCTAATCAAGTTTTTCAATTAACATTTACTTTTAGAACAAATTTAATTTCATCTTTCCAGAGACTTATCAAAGGTATCTATTTTCTTTGAACAACCTATAGAATTTTCCTAATTGCTCTCTGAAATCAGTCAACCATTAATTTTTAGTTCAGAAGATTAATTACCTGTATGGGAGTAGGGAAGGGTACGCACAGTAATTTTGGGAAAGAGGATGGATTCAAAGATAGTACACAAATGTTACAGAGTTGTGGCATCCCAGAATATGGGTTCCATATAGGCAACTGAATGCCCTAATACACCAAAATTCAATAATATTTCTTTTCCCATGATGTAGCAAAACTAAGGTGCTGTCTCTTTATGGTACATATGAAAAAGTCTCACACATTTAAAACAAGGAAAAAAGAAATGGCACCATTTTTACTTCCCAGTGAAATTAAAATGGAAACTGAACAGTAAAGGCTGTAGGGCATTTTATGTTCTCTATTTACTCTGAGGCAGACTATTTCCAGAGCAGATGTAATGCCTGGAATGTAAAAAGGATTCTGACACAGGAACGGATTAGGTTCCCTGCCAAATGTTTCTTCCGCAGTGTCATCCCTTCAGAGATTGATATTATACAAGTTTAGTAATTTGGGTGATGTGACAGAGCCCTCATCCCTCATTTTGCTGTTTTCATCAATGAAGTGAGGATATGTCAATAAAAATAAACCCTTAAAAATCTGTATTTTTGGAACCTGGAAAATGCATTTCCAAAGTGAAATACAACATGTTCTTTTCCACACATCTTAAATATAAGCACCACTTTGTAAATGCATGCAGGCAGATAGATGTGTGATGAAACATGTTCTGCAGCTAAACATATTGTCCAATTTCAAATTCTACAGTGATATACAAATTTCTGGCTAAACCCTGCACAGGATCCTAAAATGATGTTGCATCTAGCTCTATTGACAAGGAAAGTCTGGGGCAAAACAAGTGTCTAAAGAAGCACCTGTGGCCAACAGATCACAATTTGCCTATCTCTACTCTAGTATCTGATGCAGACATAAAAATCACTACTGTTAAATTCATGCTAATACGTATTAATAAATCCTGTGGGCTTAGTTGTTTAAAAACAACCAAAACAGAAGAATTTCAGTGTAGACTCACTAGGGTGCATTCCCTTTATTTTCCTTGTGCTGGTCTCTTTTTAAAACTAATGCAAAATAATAAACCATACTTTGCTCATCTATAAGCCGATGTATTAGTTAATTGTTTCATTTTCTACAATAATATAGTAATCTGAGGCACCGTTCTATGCAATTGATGAATCTAGTGCAGTCTATTCAAAAGTATACCAAATAAATTTTGTATGTTTTTAAGGTGTAAGGTGTTAAAAGTTGTTTTTGCTATTCTAATGTAGCATCCCGACCCTATAGGCACTGGTGAATCCAGGACAGGGAACTGGCAGAGAATTAACTCGGAATTGCACCAAAACACTTCTGCTCTGAACCTGGGTATTTCATTGCCTCACAGCAGCACTTTTCAATATGTCATACAACAGTACCTCTTAAAACAGTGTGCTGCAGTGAGGACCCAGCAGCTGCTGATAAGAGTAGCACCACACAGCAATCTTCCATCACCATGGGATGATTTCAGGCGCAGAGCAACCTGCCAGGGCCATCCCCCTCTAGAAAGAGAACAGAAACAATCCACTTTATTTATGAGTTATTAAAAGTTTTTGTTAGATGCTTTTTCAGTCTACCAGTGTTCCCAAAATGAAATTACAATAGATTTTTTTAAAAAAATCTTTTAAAATCAATTCCAGTCTGGTTTGAAAAAAAATGAAGGCCACAACAAATAGCACAGTTTGGGCAATCACTAGGCAATCAACAGTGACAGACCCATCCTCCCTTGTCACAACAAGTGGTGCTACAGAGAAAACCCTATCTCATATAGTATTCAAAGAAGTTTCTCAAGGTGATGAGATACATTAGGGCCGCTACTGAAGCTCCAACTTCAATTCAGGCCTCTACAATAGTAGGTGGTCTCAAATATCCTGGCCTCAAGCAGTTTCAGGCTTTGTAGGTCAAAACCAGCTCTTTGAATTACTGAGGTTGGTTCAAGACAACAGTCTGGCCACTGGATTTTGCAGAAAATCAAGCTCCCAAATACTGTACATTCAAATGCAGCTCTAAATTCATTAGAGTAGTCTAACCGATAGGTAATTCTTACTGCAACTAAATCTTCCTTACTGTTATACATAAAGATGGACAAAGACACTCTTGGTTTCTCTAACCATCTTGCTTCCCAGGCGCATTGCTAGGTCCAAGCAAACTTCTAAGCCTGGTCTTTCAGGAGGAGTACAATCCCATTTAGAACAGCTCGTAATCACAGTCCTTATCTTGTCATGTCTAAACTCAGCTGCAATTTTTTTCACTCATACCCAGTCATCCACTACATCCAGAGAGCAACCCAGGATTTTTAACGCCTCCATGGTGACAGCTGAGAAAGACAGACTGAAGTGGCTGCAACAAACATGATAATATGGCCTTACTTCAAATAACCCTTTTCCCAGTGGCTTCATGCAAATATTGAAAAGCACAGTGCCCAAGAAACTCATGCTATTTCAGGATACAGAAAAACTAGAGGTTCGTTGCAAAAACCTCCATACAGTATTTTCAGTCAAATCTTAGATAAGCCAAAAGGGAGTCATAGATGTGCAGGGTAACAATTTGGTAGGAAGTGGCACTATTAACATAATAAAGATGGGTAACCTCAGTTCACTTTCTCCTACATAGAGCACACTGAACAGGGAGTACAAAGACTGTCTAGATTTCACTTTCATAAGAGTTATTTAATTATTACTGCTTGACAAATCCTGTCCCAGGGATCATATAAAACAAAACAAAAACCCTTGCATTTTATCACATACACAGACTGTCTTGCTATTCTCATCACAGTCATATTATTTGGAGAACAGGTTCAAAGATATTAATAACCTACCTAAAACCATGTAGTGGCTTAAAATAGGTAAATACATGTGTCAGCACAGTAAATCAAATGTCTACCACGCTCATTTGATACATTTTGAAGTGTCATCCAATCATATGGAGAGGGAATCAAAGCCAACAGATTTTCTCTATGTGCATTTACCGTAAAGAATTTTTTCCTCCAATGATCCGTTTCTGGCGACGATGCAATAATCTCAAACCACACACAGAAGCAAGAGAATCTAAGAAGGAACAGGATAATAGGGGATTAAGGTTTCCATTAGGAGAACAGGGTTCTGTTGTTTTTGTATAATCACCAGTGCAAGCCTACCACTACCTTTTGCAAAAAAAAGAAAGAAAGATAAGACTTTCTCTGTAAGATAGTCATATTTCATTATATTTCCTCCTCTTTCCACCAAACTCAGTTCAGTTTTATGTCAGATTCACCTTTATTACTGTTGCCAGGTGCCTTCTTGCTAAGATAGTCACAAATCACTCCAGCATCTTCACTGTGTCGGCAATTGTGTCTACCAATATCCTGTTTAATGCAATCATCTAAGGATCTCTCAATTCCCGTACATTTCGCATTGTCCATGTGTATGGGGCCCTTCCCTTCTCCAAAGTATGCCACAGTCCTTGCTCGAGCTGGACCTCTAGAAATAACATTAAAATTCATCCTTTAATAAAGACATTATTAAAAAACAAAAAAGTGGGAAGTTAAACATAAGAGCTAATTTTTAATATATCTTATGCAGCAGTAAATATATTACTAATTATTCAAAGGACAAAGAGAACATATCAAATGTATTGCCTGGAGTATAGAATTGCTACCAACATTTCTCTAACAGCTTTTTTTGATTCAGCAGTCAAAATGGGGAGAAAATATATTTAAATATTATATAATGTGAATGTGAGTATGCAATATATTTAAAGAGGACATTTGGTTACTTCAATATATAATATATGTAAAATAATATAGCACTGCAGCATTTATTGATCATTGCTTATGTGTTGTAGTTTTGTTTGCACTATTTTCTCGTGTTTTTTTTCTAGTCCGTTTAAAATATAGATCTCAAGACTAATTCCCCAAATCCCACCTGAAAAGCAATGGTTTGGATCTAATTCTGGTATACTTCTCTTGGAAGGCACTTTGATTTAGCCAGATAAATGCAAGGGTATACAAGACACTTTTCACTCATTACAATTTCTCTCTGCAGTTATCTACATGTCAACATCCTCCAAAGCATTGATAAACCCTCTTACATTGTATGAGAAGTTACAGACTGCATCAGGAAGAGGTAAATGGAGGTGCAAAACATGACCAAAGCTTAAACAGTAACAACCCCTATGGTCTTGGCATAGCATACCGGTAAGTCACAGATCTAGATACTGTAAGACCCACCTGGCATCTGGTGAATCTCCTTTCCTGAGCCTACCTGCTGTGAAATTGAAATGTCAAAATGGTTGTGTGTCTCCCCATGACACATGAGAATAAAGCAGGTTTAACAGTTCCTACATTGGATTTGAACTAGACCTGTTTCACCAGCAAGCTCCTTAAGACGACACCAGAGTGGACAGATAGGAACACAAGCTGATCCCTCCAAACAATCCAAACCGGTGCAAAAACACTTAAAATATATTAATATGAATTGTTGAGCAGAAGCAATAAAGAAGATGCACCAGAATCCATGTAAATGACAGCAAATGTAACAGGCATCTTATAACAAAAAGTATTCAAGGAAGGAGAGGAAAAGCCATAGCCAACTGAGTGTGACTCAAACATAAAGCAGTTATATAACTGGACCATGGAGAATGGATTGTGTAGCAGTCTGGTCTGACTAGGAAGTCCTCAGCCTGGTGCTTTGGCTCTTTATTTGGGCAAGCAGCAAGCCAGAACCTATATGATACTTGCTGAACAGACAGAGATGGCAGATGCTTGAGCGGGTTGATGACTACCATCCCTAAGCTCTGTCCCACCATCACAAGATACCCACATGTAAGAATCCAAGTGAATCTAGAACGTGCCTTTGTCAAAACAGTTTCCCTTCTCCTCTTGTTCAAAATGGGTAGAAGCACAAAGCTGTATACATCTCAAAGTTGTCTTTTCTAACAGCACATTATAAGATAAAGAGCCCATCAAGTGTTACTTGGTGGAAGTGCACAGGAGCAATCTACTGTGTGCCTCCCTCACACCTGATCACTACCTTGTGGAAAGAGGAGAGATAATTAGGTCCAAAAGGCATGTAGGGTTTAGTTGTGTCATGCAATTTATCTGCATACTGCAGTGGTATAAGAGAGGTAATGAGGAGATTGCATATATGCTGCCCCAAAGTGAATACACATGCATCTTTTAGAGGACAGATTGGTAATAGGCATTACCCTCGAATCCAAAGCTGTCTAGGCCAGAAGGGAACTATTTTTGTGATCAATTAAGATGAATAACAGCAATGGTTCCTGTGACACACTGTTTGTAGCAAATTGTCTACATGAGCAGCACCCTGTCAGCATACAAAAAGAAACAATTCACGGTCCAACACTATTTATTTATTGTCTATCTTATCAGCATCACATAGCCTTGCATAATAATGTATATTGGGATCTGCAAGCTGTATTTGTCTCCATAATCCACATAATCCTTCCATAAAATCAGCATCTGTGCAAGTTAAAAATAATTTATATCATAGCGTGACTCGTCCAGAAAGCTAAACTGGTTCAGACAGGGAGAGATTATTATCCTTCTTCCTTTTCTACCTACAAATATGTCACTCTATAATAAATCATATCAACAATAAGGAAAATTTTAAAATAAAAAAATGCTAAATGATTCAGAATCATTAAAATCATAAGGAACATAAAGATCTTCAAATACCCCTTCATAATTTTGCAATGTTATCAAAGCAAATTAGGGGGTAATCTTATATTTGTATGCCATGACAGGTTTAATTCATATGATTAAATTACCTTTCATGCAAAAATAGTCAGCTACATGTAAAAAGCCTGTCAGAAAGGAAGTTGGCAATTATTTTCCTTGATAATTAGTTTTTTCTATTTGTAGGAATTAAAGGAGAAACTTTTGTCAGTGTTTGCCCTCAAATGCCATCTGAAAATATATAAAAATAAGCACGACTTCTTATCTGAAGTGCTCTTTATGTCAAATCCAGTGTTTTTGCTAAATCATTTTTCAAACACTGGGGTATTTAGCTACGATCATGTATTAGTTGTAAAAGTAAAATGTGTGGCATCATCATAGAAATGTATTTGTTTGATTTATTTACTGGGAAAGCACAATTTCCCTGGAAGCAATTATAAAATAAAGTTATTAAAAAAGTTTAAAAGTTTCAACCTGCCTTATCAACACTAGCTGGTATCGTTTGCTAACATTATCAGGCAATGATGTTTCCAATCCCCTCAGACAAAACGAATTACCCCAGGATGGATAGTATTATTCAATTACAATATTCTCATTGCGTAACTCTCAGCCAAGGATCATAGCAATTTGAGTTTGGGGAACTAGAGGATTTTAAAATGCTTGGATTGGCTGTAAGTCATAGAATAAAGCATTTATTATACAGGAAGCCAGTCTGCAAGTATAGTGTCCTCTTAGGATGTCCAAATTCTCGAAGTGGGTAAAACATACAGTTCAATGGATAATTGCCAATTTCTGCATCATAATGTGGAATACAGATGTCCTATTTAATGTTTGTGAAGCTGGAAAAGGCAGGCTTTGCTCTAGCTTGCTGATTTTGGCAAATTACTAGGCAATCTTTTTGGGGGGAGTAGTTAATATTGGAGAAGGAAATCTTGTTCGTTAGTAAGTAAGTAACAGCTTTGCTTCAGTTTTTTAATTTATACAAATAATAGTGTTATCTTATTTAGTGCTGTATGTAACTAAAAACAGAAATCATTGTTACTGATCTAGGCAAGATATGGCAAGATGTCCATATAAAAGATTTGTTCAGGTCAAATAAAAGCATGTCACTGGGTATTACTGATTAATGAAACAGTTTTGAATGCCCCAAATACACAGTTTAAGATGGAGATACATGATTCCATTTGGGGGGGGAAAAAAATATTCTAAATTATTTCATTGAAAAATTAAAAATTAAAAATCAGTAACACAGCATAATAATCAAGATGCAGTACTCATGGGTCAAAATGTTATGTAATATTATGTAATTGCATATAATTAAAAAGAGTTGAGCATTCAGTGAAGACTCAAATCATGTGAGAATTTTAAAAATAATTGCACTATATATACCAAATATATACCAAATAAAAATTATGTGCTGTGGCATGAACAGGCACAGACTGTTTAAAAATCATATTGCATATGTTGATGTGTACACAAATACTGGGGTATTTGAATAATGATGAGAGATGGCAAAAATCATCAAAAAATTCCTTGGTGAGAAAGCATTACCAACCATTGTGAGATTTCTTGTGTTTGAAAGGGGGGGGGGAGTCAAATTGCTGGTTTTAGGGGCGCAAGAAAGATTAGGATTTGATTAAAGAACACTGTTTGTAGAACTAAAATATTTTTAAAGTGCTGTCCAAATTATTTATTGCTTTGCTTATATAAGTATAAAACTGATAAAATAGAGAGAACACAAGTGGCTAAATAATTTCAGACCAAAAACGGGCACCAGCAACCACATTGTCTGTAGCTTTGAACAGTTCTTTCTCTGTGCACAAGGCAGGGCATTGTGGACAAGCATACAGATGCTGAGTTGTTCATTCTGCTCCACAGTCGCACACTGTGGAGACAGGCCCGGATCAGGCCCTTTTGTCGCCCAAGGCCAAAGGGTCTGCCTCTGCCCTCCCCGCCCCCGGCTCTGCCCCGCTCCACCCCGCCTCCTCGCCGGCGCGAGGAGGAGGAAGGAAAGCCCCACCCCGAGCCGATGCGGGGCCTCCCCACGGCTGCTCCTCCCTCCCTCCCTCCCTCCTAAAGCCACCATGCGGCCGAAATCGCCCTTTTCAGGCCGGCTTTAGGAGGGAGGGAGGATCGGCTCTGCGCTGGCGGGGAGGTGGGGCGGAGCTGGGCGGGAGGAGGGGCGGAGTCAGGGGCGGAGCCGATCCTTCCTCCCTCCTAATGCAGAGCCAAGGGGAGCAGAGCAAAGAGAGGGGGTGGTGTGGATGGTGCTTGCGCTGCCCCGCGCATGCGCCCCTTTAAAAAAATTCGATTTTTTTTCTAAAAAGTTGGGGGTCCAGATCTGCTGCCCCCCCCCAAAAGTGCCACCCAAGGCCATGGCCTAGGGTGGCCTTATGTGTAATCCGGGCCTGTGTGGAAGATTCTTCTAGATAGTGCCATTTAGCCGAGTTTGTTCAGGGACTTCCAAGTTGCCCATTCTCGGTTTGCCCATGGAGGAAGACCCTCATGGGGAGCCATCTATTTGGGATTTCCTGGTTTATCTTGCTGTTGCTGGTGTAACCTTAAGAGGAGTGGTGGTTCTCATAAAAATTTTCCCTTGACTTGTGTCTACTGGGAACAGGCTGATAGCAATGTAATGGATGGCTTTCACAGTGTTCAACCTTATTTCTTTTACAGTTGGCAGCAACTTCCCATTATCAGTAAGTTTCCACAGGATGCTATTGCATGCAGCTACTTTGTGCTTAGTGTTTGCACAGTGTTCGATCTAAGGTGCCATCGAGATATTTAGGATGGGAACAGTGTTTGAGGTCTTGGCCTTTCCAGGTAACTTTCAATTTCCTGTTGGCTTTATGATTACATAGGTGTTTTGAACACACTTTTGTCTTGGCAGGGTTAGGTTTCAGGCAGTTATCTTTGTAATAGCTGGAGAGATCTTTCAGGGCATTAGGAAGTTGGTTTTCAACTGTTTCAAAGTCTTTATGCAATTTTTCTATGTTGCACTGTGTCATAGGCTGTGTCATAGGCTGCCGTAAGGTCCACAAAACTGTTCCCATAATGCAACCTTTCTCATAGCTTTCCTTGATATACTCTGTCCAATGAAAAATAATTGAACAATGTGCAGAAAGCCTTGTTTATTTGAAAACACAGCACATGCAGATTTACATCTCTGGCTATCATTCAACAACTGTTTTGTGAAAAACTACCCTTACTATAATAAAGCAAGCATTATGCTTTATGCTTAATTTAATTTCTCTTTGGCCATGCTTTTCTCCTATTGTGTGTCCACACCAAGTATGTCCCTCTCCTTCTGCCTGCAAAAATCTCACAGCACCTCAAAATTTGGTGTGATTTTTTTCCCTTTAAAAATGCCTCATAACACATAAATGTGTTAATATTTAAGTTGCAGCAAAACCTCTTGTTACATATATAATACAAAGAATTGCAAGATACTATCATTTGTTATAACAGTATTTCATGACACATGTATCTTCACATGGTAAATGACTCCAGGATGATATAACATGCTGGCTATAAACTATATGTCGCTTCTCATTCCAAGATTTTTCTCCCCTTGAACAATGATTGCAGATACTATAAGGAATGTACAAAACCCTGACAGATGTATCTTCCTCGCCAGCCCCCCAAATGTCTGCAGATCATTTCAAAATTATATCTTCTTTTGGAATCCAAAACTAAGAAAGCTTTTTATATATTCACTCAATGATATTCACTGGGATTGACTGACCCAAAGTATTCAATGAAATCTGGCTTCCTGACACAAAATAGGAAGCCGTTGTATCAATGGTAGCTCAGAAGCCACTTGGGTACACAGCCACTGTGTAGTCCTCTGCCATCTGAAGGTGAGGTTGTTCCCATTTCCACAGTTAATAATAATAATAATATTGTTTATTTCTATTCCGCTCTTCTCACCCCGAAGGGGACTCAGTGCGGATTACAATACACATACGACAGACAGTCCCTGTCGGAAAGACATACAATTACACATAGACAAATACAGTGCAGTTTTTAGAAGGACTTCTTCTTTCCTGGCTGCGTCATACAGGTGGGCGTCATCAGGTGTAAATGCTCCATTGTTGTTATGTCCCTGCGTCATTGCGCCATCATGTCACAAGGGGGTGCTGTTGTTCCATCCTCATGACAGGAGCCTCTTGTTTCCACCACTTCCGCCTCTCCCTTCTCCATCAGCCTATTTCAGACAAGTCTGTGCAAAAGTCCTTCCCCACTTTTATGGTCCCCAATTTGTTGTTAATTCACAGCTGGGCTGTTGAACTGCTTGGGTAAACAGTAGACAGGGCTTACAGCTGGCGTCTAACTCAGCCCGGGATTCGATCCTGCAATCTTTAGTTCTTCAGATTGCCAGTACAGCTGTTGTTACCGCTGTGCTATCTCTCCGGCCCTCATTACCCAATATCTCTTAAGGCAGTGGTTCTTAACCTGTGAGTCCCTAGATGTTCTGGGCATCACCTCCCAGAGATCTTAACAGCAGGTCAACTGTCTGGGATTCCTGGGAGTTGTACACCAAAACAATTAGGGACCCACAGGTTGAGAATCACTACCTTAAGGGAATGAACAGTTTTCCTACCAGTACTAAATTTTCACCCAATTAAGTTCAAAGCACAGTTTCTCCACCAGTACTAGATATTTTCCCATGCCACACTGTTAGTGCTATATCAAAAGTCAGAAAATCAACCAACAAATCTAATAATATAGGAGTTGAATTGACAAGCAGAGTACAGGACCCATATATTTATACTCCTTAACTGTCCAAAAAAACACCCTCCTCTAGATGATTGGTTACCTTCATTCTGGTGCACAAAACCACAAGGAGACCTGAGAATTGATTTGGTCCAGAAAGTGTGTGTGTGTGTGGGGTGGGGGTGTGGAGGCACTAAGGGTGAGATCACACTAAGCTTTTACCTCCCAATGCAAAATTATCGGAAATGGCAGGGAATTTGAATTCCTAGCTAAAGAAGTCCTTGGTTTCCGTAAATTACATTTCTCAGAATTCTGCAGGGGCAAACCAGATGATAGCAAAGTAAGGACCTCCACTCTGTACTGTTAACATCATATCATCCTAAATGGCTTGTCCAGAGCCACAGTCAACAAACTCACCCTTGAGCAGTAAATCAAAGAAGCACCCTTATTGATATATAGGTCCACTTATTTTATGGGCATTGCTAGGTCTTCCAGGGTGGTTCTATGGTAAGCTTCAGCACCGGGAATGTGGCGCAGCTGGCTGGGAGTCAGCTGCATAAGATCTATACAGACCAGAAGGTCATGAGTTCAAGGCCTGCCTGGTTCGGGGTGAGCTCTCGACCAATTGTGTAGCTCGTTGTCTGTCTATATATGTTGTATGTCCATGGCATTGAATGTTTGCCTGTATATGTGCATTGTGATCCGCCCTGAGTCCCCTGCAGGGTGAGAAGAGCGGAATATAAATGATGCCCCATGCCCTTTTCCTTAGCTACAATTTGCACTATCCCATTCCCTCGTCTTGGTTACAGTTTGGCCATGTCTTATGGTAGTTGTCACCATAGGTCATTGGACGTTGTTCTAAGTTTTAAATTGTTGTTTTATATGCTTTAGTTTTACTTTATTGTATTGCATGTTTACTTTATGTTTTGTTTTAGGTACCTTGTGCCATAATAAGCCATCCCAAGTCCCTTTGGGGATATGGAGATACAAGAATAAAGTTGTTATTATCATTATCAACCCAAATAATAGCAAGTTGTTTGACCAAAACATCTGGCAAATTTGGAACATTTTCTATAATATAACATTCATTTTGGGTCTGTCTTGCTTCACAAAAACATAATTTCCGCTATTCTAAAGGTCTGAGGATATGCTTGAACATGAAATTTGTTATTGAAGCTTCCCTTAAAATATTCCCTATATCTCAGCAACCTACACAACACACTCTTCAAAATAAGAGGTCCCATGTCATAAATAAAAGGCAAATACAATTTCAGGGCCCAGATAATCAAAAATTTCGCCCTTTCAAAAGAGTAAAACAGCAGCAAAGAAAACATTCTGAATTCTCTCCCACAGAGGAGCAAATTACAGCCAGGTCTTACATCCCACATTGAAAACAATTTAAAGCACAAAGGGGGCTTGTTGAGCTTAATGAATTTTTCTTCCTAAAATTGTTTCTTCAGCATGTTAATGTTTTTCACATCCTTGCTATGCCTTGTTCATATTCTCGTTGGCTAAAGGTCCTGTTTCATAACTGTTTTTCTCATTACAGCAACTATATTCTTTTTCTTTGTGATATATTTTTCTGTTATAAATTTTAATGTACAACTGTAACAAGCAACCCCACAAACTAAATATTAACTTATAGGCTTTTCACTGCACTTACTTTGTTTACTTTTCCCACTGATTTTTGTCCACATATTAAAAGTCTGCCCAAGTTGGGCAGCTGTGCATGCAATTAATATTCTTCTAATCCAATACATATCTGATCCCCAGTAACATAGCCTATACATTTCAATATAACTCCAGAAAAACAGCCTAAAATCAAATAAAGCAGTACCGAGACAAGCAGTTACTGCAACATTTTCAATACATTAAAGATGAATTATGCATGATCTTAATCCAAAGCAGCCACACATGGAATCCAGCCTGATCTCTTAGTTTCTGTAATTATTAGATGAATTTACCCATGTCCTGACATTATATACTATTCCTGTTCCATGTTACTTGCTGCCTGTGAGGCGCTAGAGATGATGCAAAATGCTGCAGTCTTAAAATACAAAAACGTTCCACAGAATACTGATCAATTGAAGTATTTCTTGTTTATTGCAGTCTTGGAGTTAATAACTTTTGCAGTCTTGACCACATGCATCTGCAAAATTTTGGAGGGCATGAAATGCCTCATTTAAGGCTTCATTGCTGGCAATTAAGAAATTTGAGACAAAACATGGTAATCCCCAAGGATCACACTGAACACAAAACAGTAAAAGGAATTAATATCTTTGTTTCAAGGGGATGTACTATAAATTGTGAGGAGGGAATAGAATAATTCTCCTTCTCCGTTCAGTATATATGAGAAAAGTGGGAGAAACATGCATTAAATATAGCTCTATAGCAGGCATGTAGCCAGGGGAGGGGGCTAAGGGGGCTTCAGCCCCCCTATATCCCACATTAATGGGGTTATTGGGATAACAATACAAAAGGTTTGCTAGGGTAGACCCTCTTCCTCCCAGTCTCAGGCCCCCCCCGAAACAACCTCAGCCCCCCCCCCCGAAACAAAATCCTGGCTACGGCCCTGCTCTATAGGGAAGGCAAGGTGACCTAAGGCAGATTACTTCTGTAAGGAACACAAATCAAAATGGCAGACATGTACATTGAGAGAGCCTCAGTGCTGACACTAACATTGATCTATGAGAATTACTGACAGTTATTGACAGTTAATAATTAACAGTTATTAACACATAAAAGTAGTAAAAACAGTAGAGTATTAGTACATGTTTATAAAAGGTTTAAAGTTAAGAAAGGGGTGTGAGTTGCCTTGGGGTAAAATGAAGAACGACACAAAATGACTGTATGACTGACAATTAACATAATTTCAGGTGAACATTAAGTCATCAAAAGGAGGAGTATTTTAATAGACTTTCAATTTGGTCACACTTTTTCTTTTTCTTTTTGAATTTCATAGGCACTATCAAGCAGTCATGGGCCTGAAATTGGCACCATTCATTTCATTCATGTTTCCGTTTAGTCCTGCCCATTCAGATGGCACAAAACAGAAAGGCCTTCCTGAAACAAAAATGCAATTGCTATGAAAAGCAGGCAGGCCTGTCTTTCGGGCAGATTGCATGGGGCCTGGCAGAGCCTGCAGCCAAGTGCAAAGTAAGGAGCGCTCCTTATTCAGTGCTCAGCAGCAGGCCTTGCAAGGCCCAGGTGCATAGAGCCAAAGCCTGCTTCCATAGGCCCAGGCACATTTATTTATTTATTTATTTATTTATTTATTTATTTATTTATTAGACTTATTGGATGCCACTCCCAGCCGGCTTGGGGCGGCTTACATCAAGCACCACAATAAAACAATAAATCTACAACAGCAATAAAACCACAAGAATAAAACAATTCCTAAGAGATAACACAATTCCTAAAAAATAGCACATTCCAACTCAAAAGCCTTGGGCCTATGGGTACAGGTTTTGGGCCTATGAACCCAGGCCTGGCAGGGCCTGCAGCCATGCAAGGAGCACTCCTTATATGGTGCTCAGCTGTAGGCCCTGCAAGGCCTATGTGCACAGGCATACAGCACCTGCGTGCCTGCAGTTGATCACTGAGTAAGGAGCGCTCCTTATTCGGCTCTCAGCTGCAGGCCCTGCGAGGCCCAGGAGCATAGGACCAAAGCATCGGGGTGTCTGCAGCTGAGCATTGAGTAAGGAGCGCTCCTTGCCGCTCAGCTGCAGGCTCTGCGAGGCCCAGATGCATAGGACCTAAGCACCGGGGAGCCTGCAGCTGAGCACTGAATAAGGAGTGCTGCTTACTCAGCACTCAGCTGCAGGCCCTGCAAGGCACAGGTGTTTCGAACCAAAATACCAGGGTGCCTTCGGCTGAGCACTGAGTAAAGAGCACTCCTTGGAATTCAGCTGCAGGTCCGGCGAGGCTCAGATGCATAGGCCCAAAGCACTGGGTTGCCTGCAACTGAGCACTGAATAAGGAGCATTTTTTGGCACTCAGCTGCAGGCCCTGCAAGGCCCAGGTGCATAGGCCCAGAGCCTGCACCCGTAGGCCCAAAGCACAGAAAGATACCGACTTTCAGCCTAAGCACCCAGGCCTCGCAGGCACCCCAGTGCTTTGGGCCTATAGGTGCTCCTTACTTACTTTGAGTGCTCCTTACTTGACGCTCAGCTGCAGGCCCTGCCAAGGACCAAGCGTGTAAGTCTGCAGCCGTAGACCCAAAGCGCCTGGGCCTATGGGTGCAGGCTTTGGGCCTATGCACCCAGGCCTTGCAGGAGAACACCTTACTCGGCACTTGGCTGCAGCCCCGCCCACCCCCACCCCCAAATAATGAACATGAAAACAAAACAAAAAAACAAAAAAATCTGACCTCCCAATTTCAGGAGATTCAGACAAAAACAGATCAGGGCCCCCACCATCAGCCAAACACAAAACGTATCAAGATAAATTCTGAATGCACAAGTCTATGATCAGGTAATGTTTCCACTTAACATTAGGTTCAAGTGATAGTTTAGGATGGAAAAGTAGAGATGAAATGTTAGGTCAACACTTCACAGCTTATCCACACATTCAAAATCATGGGTCTTACTCTCTCTCTCTCTCTCTCTCTCTCTCTCTCTCTCTCTCTCTCAATCTTAATCTTAATCTCCTCATCCCAGGAGAGTATTGTAGCCTGAACAGCAGAATATATTTTCCTAGTGAACAATTGTGAATGCCTTTTCAGACTTGTAGTCATTGAGCCTGCCTCCAGTTTCATGCAATATGGTTCTACCTGTCTCACAAGTACAAACTGTATCATTCTCTGTGGGGGGTAGTGGTGCCGGCGGAATTTTTTTATTTAATGCTGAAATATTGTGTAGCTACACGTTTCTGCTGAATTAGCATTTCTACCTATCATGTACATTACAGAAACAAAAATCTTTTTGCATTAGATATTACAACAATTTATGTCCAACTACCAGAAAGCATCAAATTGTGTAAAATTCAATTACGGCTCTGTCATGTTATGCCTATTAACATAATGCACTTGGCACATATCAAAACTGTATTTACGATGTGTTAATTTAAAACTGCATGACAATTACAACCAGCAAACTATTTTTATGATCTCTTCAAAATGCTGTAGTATTTCTTAGTACTAACTTTTGTTTTATTTTACGAATCAGTTATTAAAATATTTTTATCTTACTATCTAGTCTACACGAGGATCTCAAGGTGGTTACAATAAAACCACTGCAAACAGTTTACAAGATTAAACCTTAAAACAATTTAACACCAGATTAAACAATATAAGACAATTTGAAATCATGCATATCTGTAGCTTTGGACAAAATTACTTGAATCCCAAAGGCTTGAATAAAAAGTCATGTTTTTCTCAACACATAATTGACATCAGTATTGGCACCCATAGGGCCTCTTAAGGGACAGGAAATTCTTTATCCCATTTCTTCTTGCAATGTATTGCCCCTACCAGTGGGACGCAAAAGAGGAGCTCTCCACTCTAGCCCTCCTTAACCAATGTACTGTACATAGGCGCTCCTTCAAGTACCAATGTCCAGAGTAATTTGAAGCTCTGAATGTCACCATTAGCATCTTGACTTTGGACTAGAAACATATTGCAAACTCATGAATAGAGTCATAATTATAATATTATGCTAACTATGGGCCCTTCCACACAGGTCTATATCCCAGAATATCAAGGCAGAAAATCCCACATTATTTGAGTGTGGACTCAGATAACCAAGTTCAAAGCAGATATTGTGGATTTTCTGCCTTGATATTCTGAGATATAGGTCTGTGGGGAAGGGCCGTATGAATGCATTTGAAGAATTGGATGCATTTGGAAGCATTTGTGGTAGATTCTTGCCACCTGTTTTATGTATGCAAGTATATATGTGGGTGGTTATTTTATATGTATGGTATAGATTGGTCTGTTATATGTTGGCATAGATATACTGTACATATACAATGGAATGGGTGCAGGGTTGAAACAAGGAGTGGAAGAAATTATTTGTATGTGAAATTAAAACAAGTTTAAATAATTGCAAAAACAAAGGAAGATTAAATTAAAATTTAACTTTATTTCACCTTGAACACTAAACTTTTTGATCAGAACAAAGGACAAGCACACAAGCTTAAAGTATTTAACAGTAATTTAAAAACTACTTACTTGTAGCCAAGTTGTCGACACACCACAGCTGCATCCTTATCAGACCATCCATCATCGCAAATTGTTCCCCATTGCCCATTGATAAAAATCTCCACTCGGCCCTCTTTTTTATTTTCACCATCCATCAGTCTGATAGGAGGCCCTGGGAATAAGTTACAGCTATTAACTACTTGCCAAAAATAGCCAGAACTAGCACCTTAGCTAATTTTCATTACATTTAAGGGAAGCTGTCAATTGGGCATCAGATTCAATAGGGAACTCACTTGTGTGACATGTAGGACAACTTCTCACCATTCAATAAATTTGCATTTTAAGATTCAGCAATTTTCTTCTATTTCCCAAAGGAAAATCCACCTTCTTTGGCTAGAAACTAAACTGGAAAAGAGAAATGAATTTCCCTGTAGGAAAAATATAATTCCAGTCTGTGAAGAAGTCTCAAGAACATGAGAGTGGGAAATAACTTTCATGAAAAAGGTATGCACTTCATAACAATGCAGTTTTATTGATTGGTTGGTTGGATGATTGGATTTATGCTTCCAGAATAGAATTCATGGTTACAAGCTGCCATGAACAGCTATGGCATTTGCAGGCACTAAATTCAGAGAATAGGGTTTTGAAAGGGAGCATAAGATCAGACAACTATAAAATCAAGGGCCTGGAGAACAAGCTCTATGAGGAGTGTCTTAAAGAGCTGGGCATGTTTAGCCTGCAGAAGAGAAGGCTGAGAGGAGACATGTGTCACGATCACGGACCTGGCGGGCCCCTTAATCACACACACAGAGACGTACTGAAGGCTAACTACTTTATTGAGTATATAAAAACAGTTCCAAAGAGTAAATAGTCCAATAATAAGCAAGTGTTCAAGGTGTTAAGCAAGTAGTCCAAAGTAACGTAGCAAATAAGCTGGAAGCGTGGCAAGGCTCCGCAATTCAATGCGAATCAGGAAACAGGGCAAGGTTCCGCAATCCAATGCGAATCAGGAAACAGGGCAAGGTGCCGCAAACCGCTGCGGCTCAAGAAACAAGGCAAAGGCAAGGCAAGGCTTGATGACCACTGCTGGCTTGTGGTCCCACTCCGCTCGCGCCTATTCAGGAAAGACGTGGCCGGAGAACTGAGGATGCGTTCCCACGGCCCCTGTACTTAATCCGTCGGCCGAGGTCCGCGGCGCTCTAGGCTCCTTCGTCTCCAATCTCTGCTCACGGACCTCGGTCGATCTAGGACTCTTGACCAAGCCCTCCTGCTAGACTCAATGTCTCGTCTCCTATCGAAAGAGCGACCTTGCCTCTCGGCAGCTGTGTCGCTATCTTCCTGAGAACTTTCCTCCCTGGCACTTTCCCACTCGGATTCGTCCATGTTTACATTCTCGGGCTCTTGGGAATTCCTCCCCCCGGGGTGCTCATAACTCCCTTCGCTGCTTCCCATCTCCACCTGGTGATCGGAATCTAAGCTGGGCCCAAACAACATTTCATCCCATGCCAAGCTCTCTGTGGGAGACTGCGGCCCATCCGAAGGGCCCTGTGCTTCACCCCAGTCATCTAGCTCATCCTCAGAATCCACCTCTGCTGCTGCAGGCCCTAATGCTAATGGAACCCCAGGACCTATTCCTTGCCCTCCAGGCACGAACGAGAACTGCTGTGCTACAACATGATGGTCATGTATAAATAAATATATGAGGGGAAGTCACAGGGAGGAGGGAGCAAGCTTGTTTTCTGCTGCCCTGGAGACTAGGACCCAGAACAATGGTTTCAAATTACAGGAAAAGAGATTCCACCTGAACATGAAGAAGAGCTTCCTAACTCTCTGAGCTGTTCAGTAGTGGAACTCTCTGCCCTGGAATATGGTGGCTCCTTCTTTGGAGGCTTTTAAACAGAGGCTGGATGGCCACCTGTCGGGGGTGCCTTGAATGTAATTTTCCTGCTTCTTGGCAAGGGGTTAGACTGGATGTCCCACAAGGTCTCTTCAAGCCCTATGATCCTATGATTTTATCAGTAACAGCTTCACACACAAAGCCTGAGAGCCTATACTGAGGCTCACAGTTTTGCACAAAAGTTGCACAACATAGCCTCATAGTAAATTGCAACACAATCCAATGCTTAACCAAATATGCCTCATACACAAATCTGTTTCCACACCTCTGAACTGATTAAAACATCCAAATACTTCTTTATATGAACACATATACAGTATGTGTAAGCCATCCACATGAATGGATTAAAACATCCAAATACTTCATTCTATGAATACATAAATGTATAAGCCATCCACATGATGCCAGTCAAAGTATCTTTTGGTAGAAAGTACTACTTCACCTGGCAGATGGGGATATTAGATTTAACCCCGTTTGGTTCTGGCACAAAACAGTATGTCATGCAGAAACTTAGAGAAAAAGATTCTGCTTGAAAGTCTAGCTTTGTGTATGGTGGGAATTGGTGTTGTTTTGCTTTTTGTTTCCACTCACCCATAGTTGGGCATTCAAGCATGCAACTAGCTACATGCAATCTGAATGATCCAATGGAAAATGTATATTATGATTGCTCTAATCTAATGAGACATCTTCCAATGTTATGCTTTGGAGCTGTGGTTTTGTGTTGAACCTCCTTGTTTGAACTATATGCCTTGGACACTCCTATGTAAAACATTACAACTGAACTTGTAATCTTTTCCTGGGTGAATAAGAATGGAAAACAAGGAGCATCTCAATTACACTTTAATCTTCTCTCAGAACTATGGCAGATTGCCAGCTCCCAAGGGCCTTTACATCCGAAGGTTGAACATTACACTATGAGTTCATAAACACCATCAATACATTTCCCACTAAACTTACATTTCTTCAAACATTTCGCAGTAGAGTGTCATAGTAAGGTCTTCTACTATTGAGAAATTATAATTTTACACAATAGCCCAAATAACTCCCCCAGTAAACAGCAGAGCAGTAAAATAAAAGTACTAATAAATGCTTCCTCTACATAAATATTATGCCAGATATTTCATATTCAAAGTTATAAAATTCTCCAGCACAAGCCTATAAATCCTATTGAATAAAAAAACAACCTGTTCTGAAGCAATGGAGTACTTAAGATCAGAAATGGAGAACATGTTTCACGCTAGATATTTTGGACCAATTCCCACTTTACCTTACTATTCAACTTTCCATATAGTACTTTTGTGATTTGGATCAAATTATCAAACCACTCCTACTCAAGTTGATGTTGAATGATACTTCTGGTCATCTCTGGCCTGGAAGACTGGAACTGATGTTATTCTAGACTGCAACAAAATCTGGAGTACCATATGTTCCTTCCTGATCTCTGGAGGGAGAGGACTGTAGCTTTAATGTAGTAGTATCAAATATTCACAGTCCCTGTTATTATCTTTAGAGAACAACATCTCAAGTAGACTGAAACTCAGGCTTCTTCCACACAGCTGAATAAAATTCCACATTTTCTGGTTTGAACTGGAATATATGGCAGTGTGGACTTAGATAACACAGTTCAAAGCAGATACTGTGAGTTTCTGCCTTGATATTCCTGGTTATATGGTTGTGTGGAAGGGCCCTCAGTGGGAGTTTCAGGTTTTGACTGTTCCACAGCGAACAACTTTTAACTAAAAAGAATATCCAATGCACCCTTAATTTGGCCAGGCTCTCAAGAGCTATTTGTCACATATTCACAAATATGACTAAGGGCCCTTACATAAAGCCCTATATCCCAGAATATCAAGACAGAAAATCCCACAATATCTGCTTTGAACTGAGTTATCTGAGTTCACACTGCCATATAACCCAGTTCAATGTGAAATTTATACAGCTGTGTGGAAGGATCTCAGTCCTACTTTTGTTTCAACTCCTGGTTTCTGTTATTACATTGCTACATACCTTCAAGTTGATGCCAACTTATAGTGGCCCTATTATAGGGCTTTCTTGGCAAGCTTTACTCAAAGGAGGGTTGCCATTGACTTATTCTGAGGTTGAAAAAAATATGACTTGCCCAAGGTCATCCAACGGTTTCCATAACTCAACAAGAATTGTAATCCAACACTCAGGGCCCTTCCACACAGACCTATATTCCAGAATATTAAGGCAGAAAATCCCACAATAGCTGCTTCGAACTGGGCTATCTGAGTCCACATTCAGATATTGTGGGACTTTCTGCCTTGATATTCTGAGTTATATGGCTGTGTGGAAGGGCCCTAAGTCTAACCAAAGACCCTGGATGGTGAGGCATTACGCCCGTCATCATCAGTAAAATGCCTGGGTGTCCATTTGGACCCTCTGCTGTCAATGGAGACCCAAATCTCCAATGTCAACAGAATCGCATTCTTCCATCTGCGACAGGCGAAGCGTCTGGCTCCCTATCTCTCACGGAACGATCTGGCCACGGTAAACCAAGCCATGGTCATCTCAAGACTTGACTACTGTAATGCTCTTTACATTGGCCTTCCCTTGAATGTGATCCGGAAACTCAAGCTAGTGCAGAATGCTGCAGCCAGGCTGCTTGCAGGAGAACCCACGAGCCGCTGTATAACACCTATACTGCAGAACCTACACTGGCTACCAATTGAATACTGGATCACTTTCAATGTGTTAGTTCTTACTTTTAGTGTTTACTTTTAAGGCCTTGTATGGTCTGGGGCCAGCGTACCTACGGGATTGCCTGATTCCATATAACCCTCCGAGATCACTTCGTTCAGAAGACCAGAATCTTCTAAACATCCCAAGTGTGAAGTCTTTCCACCTGATTTCGACAAGGCGCAGGGCATTTTCAATCATCGCCCCGGCTCTTTGGAATACGTTGCCACCGGAAATGCGGGCTCTTCGAAATTTGGTCACCTTTTGGAGGGCTTGCAAGACATACTTGTTCAGACAGGCCTTCGAAAGCTTGTAATTTTAGCTTGTGATTTTAGCTGCGTTTTCATTTTGCTGTTTTACTTACTATTATATGTATGTTTTGCCCATTGTTTGTTTTATTGAATTGTGTTGTAAACCGCCCTGAGCTGCTGGGAGTGGCGGTGTACAAGTCCAAATAAATAAATAAATAAATAAATAAATAAAGTTTTAATTATTTTTCCTTTTTGAACAGCATATCTTCCTATTGTCTCATACAACTGTTTTGAAGCCCCTTGTGACAAATCCTAAGATTTGTGGGACCTTGTGTCTAGGAAAAGTGACTTACCTAGTGAAATTCTGTGGCTATCGTTATCTGGATAGCAACTTATTCTGATATCCTCTTGGTGGCTGCAGTCATGTTTTCCCCATTCCTTCTTGGAACACTGGAGGAGGGCAGATTCCTTTCCTGAACAACTCACATCATCCAGCCAGATGGGTCCAGTATTCTCTCTTGGATGGCGTTCCAATATGCTTTTCCCATTTCTGTTAACATCCCAGATTAATATGGTGAAGAGGGTATCATTATGGACAAGAAATAATTGCATAATATCAAACAAACAAAAACCCGTAATATTTTGTGCATCAGAAAATGTATTCCAAAAGAGGGCCAGGTCCACCTTCAATTAAAATCTAATGATGGGGAAATATTGTCCAATGCTCCCCACTTTGAAATAAACACTACTATTAAAATTAATGCATTATTGTATACATTAAACTATGGCTAGCATCCCACTTATGCAACTGTAACTCAGTTTCCTTTAGTTATGACAAAAGTCAGAACTCTGTTTCAACTTCACAATAACAAAATTTCCACCTCCAACCTATCTTTTACAAGTGGCAGCTCCCCAAGATTGCTATTTTAAACAGCAGAGACACATCCAGCTATTTTCCTTTATGTATTGTTATAATTTTATTTATTTATTTATTTATTTTGGGATTTATTAATTGCCCATCCCAGTTGGCTCTGAGCGATTTACAGTAAAACACAAGCAGAATGCCTGAACATCTAAAAACATCTAAATATCTAACATCTAAAAACAATTAGCATCTAAAACATCTTAAAAAAACAATTGACAATCTAACAGTTCTCAGCCAAACGCCAAATGTTGTCTTCAGGAAGCAGCAGTGCATCAAGTTATAGGAAAACATCTCAAGACATTTCTGCTACTCTACTTGCTCTTCCTAAACATGGGAATTGCTATCTTGGAGATCGAGGGCTGCACTGGCAGAAATATCATAGCTATATCATAAATATCATGTCACTTGATGTAGGAGCTTGATCAGAATGTTTAACTTTATATGCAGGAGCCTGTGTTTCATCCTGTAACAGTGGCATATGATACAGATGTGATGGTTTTGATTGCTTAATGGTGTGCACTTCTCTTGGAGTTTGATTTTTTTTCATTCTTGGTCTAACCATATTAAATGTTAGGCTGATGATGATAAAGACCATCCATGGTAACTATGGGTCTAAAATTCTGAAATATACACAGGAAAAAAGATCTTTGTTATAGGAAGGAATGTGTGGTCCTACAATGCAGCCCAGATTTATTAGTAAAGGTAAAAGTTTTCCCTTGACATTAAGTCTAATCATGTCCGACTCTGGGGGTGGTCTTCATCTCCATTTCTAAGTCAAAGTCATTGTCCGTAGACACTTCTAAGCTCATGTGGCCAGCATGACTACATGGGGCACTGTTACCTTCCTGCAGAAGCAGTATCTATTGATCTACTTATATTTGCATGTTTTCGAACTGCTAGTTGGCAGAAGCTGGGGCTGACAGCGCGAGCTCCACCCGCTCCCTGGATTTGAACCACTGACCTTTTGGTCAACAAGCTCAGCAGTTTAACACACTGTGCCACGGGGGATTTATTACATATGGCAAATGGGTCACCAGTAGAGGGCCCAGGCTTGGACCTATGGAACAGCCCACATTATTATCTTTCACCATACCAGCTCTTTCCCAATGTGAAATGTGGATGCTATCAGGATTTGGAAATTACCTGGCATTTTCTAAGTGATAGCAGAGTTAATACCTCTGGCCTAACCACATGTAAAAGAGTTAAACCACTGTAATTAGAGTGTGGTGCTTAATGCAATGGGAGTAGTATATAGGTTATAGTTATAGTGAGTAAGTTTGATGAGGGTGGGTTGATGTTTTGAAGAATTGCTGCTGTGAGTAGAAGCTGTAAAGTTTTTATATTTTGTATACTGCTGCAACAAAAGGGGGAAAGCCTTCCTGCTTATTTGGGAAAGAACAAAAGTCACTGCGTGTTTTGTTATTTAAGTAGATCACTACAACAGTCCTTTTTGGATACCTGGTACCTTAACTGGAACTAATAGAGTCACTTCTGTAAGGACAGGCGTTTTACAACTGCATAGACTCCCTGACAGATGCATCTCCTATGATCTTAGAATGCAATTCAGCCATTCTCAATCTTGTATCCTCCAAAGGTGTTGTACTAAAACTTCGCACTGATCTGCAGATAATTGGAGCTACAGTCCAACATACCTGGACAGACCAGATTGTTGAAGTCTGATTCAAACGTTTGTTTGGCCACAACCATTTTCAGATATTCTTGGCTTTTCTTCGCGAACGAAGATTCAGGAAGGACTCATCCCACACTTTCTACAAGCGTGCCGATGATTAGGAGGTTGATGTGTCCTTCAAGCCTGTGCAATGGACCTTTCTGGTGGAGTGCAGCATGCACAGAACTGGCCTCACCCTTTAAACCAAAGGTTCGTCTGCCGGGGCCCTAGCAAGCTGGGATGGTGGCAGCGAGGTCCTCAGGTCATAGGTTTGGTTTGAGTTTCCTTCTCTTAGATGGATGACCTTACAGGGTAAGATGAGCACCATCTGCCTGGGTTTGAAATCAGAGTTTTTCTTCTCCTAGGATGGTTGCCAGAAGGCTAGAGAGCCCATCCTGCCCTTTGATGCTCTTTGTCAGACCCTTCGGTTGTGACCTGTCTGGCATGGGAGGCCCTACCAGTGGCTATTATGCCACTGCCAGCATAGCTCACAACTTCATTATGGTACGCAAGCCTCTCCCCCACAACAAGGGGGCGCCAACAGAAAGGTTTTCAGATATACAGATTGCCAAACAGGAGACTTCTAGCAAAGTGGTAAATCAGTTAATACACTGTACCCACTTCCTAATCTGGATATATTTAAGAAAGAAGATTACAATTTAGATTTTCCTCCTTGAAAGCATTGCAAAGGTGGATTACTAAATCTGATTTTTTTCCCTTCCATTAAGTACCCTTGCCATACTTAAACATGCTTTCCAAAGGATAGCATATGAAACTGATTAGGATTTAATCATGAGGCAAAGAAACAAAGCAGCACCTGTGAAATTCTGCATAATATATGGAAGCATATAGCAGAGAATTGACAGCATTACTCAACAGAGTGATTAGCAGCCAGCTTCACACAAATTGACCTTACTTAAAGCCCAGCTGCCGACAAACCACTTGTGTGTTCAATTCAGTCCACCCATCATCGCAAATTGTGCCCCACTGTCCATTGTAAAGCACTTCCAGTCGTCCTTCATGGCTGCTTTTCCCGCCTGAGAGTCTGATTGCACCATCTGTGGCATTAAAAAGAAGAATCAGCCTTGCTTTATTGACAATCACCAGGAGAGAAAAAACGGCACTATAAAATCTGCTGCGGTCGAACAGATACAAGGCCAAATGCCTGTTATGTGCAATGTTTCAAAGAGAAGGTGTAAGAAAGATAATAAAAACATAAAAGACACATCACTCAACTGGTACAAAAATCTGTGGAGAGAAAAGAAAGTGAAGGCTATATCTGCAGAACATCCTTTCATTAGCTTAACACCTTCTTTTCTTTTTACAGTGAGTGCCTTCTTCATTCCCCCTCCCACCACTGTCAATTCTCGCACTGAAGGTTTGTGGCTGGATGAACTAAAACAAAGAAAAGAAGCAGATTAAAATGAAAGCCTCTTGAAGAATGATTAACAAGTACTTTTCTGCCTGGACATTGCTTCCAGCCTTCCAGGGATCTTAAGAATTCCCTAGAACTCACAATAGGGCAGTGTTTCTCAACCTTCCTAATGCCAGGACCCCTTAATACAGTTTCTCATGTTGTAGTGAGGCCCATCCATACATTTATTTTCATTGCTACTTCATAACTCTAATTTTGCTACGTTTATTAATGTTAATGTAAATACCAGATATGCAGGATGTATTTTCATTCACTGGACCAAATTTGGCACAAATACCCGATACACCCACATTTGAATATTGGTGGGGTTGGGGAGGTTGATTTTGTTATTTGGGAGTTGTAGTTGCTGGGATTTATTGTTCACCCACAATCAAATCTGATTTTCCACAATCAATTCTGAACTCTACCAATGTTGAAATTTAACCAAACTTGTCACACAGAACTCCTATGACCAACAGAAAATACTGGAAAGGTTTGATCGGCATTGACCTTGAGTTTTGGAGTTGTAGTTCACCTACATCCAGAGAGTACTGTGAACTCAAACAATTAATGATCTGCACCAAACTTGGCATGAATACTCAATATGGACAAATGTGAACACTGGTGGAATTTGGGGAAAATAGACCTTGACATTTGGGAGTTGTTATTGCTGGGATTTATAATTCAGTTACAATCAAAGAGCATTCTGAACCCCACCAACGATAGATTGGGCCAAAGTTCTCACACAGAACCCCATGGCTTGAAAGGACTCACTGTGGTGAGCCTCCCTCCAACTTCACATGCTCTTCCTTGCCCACACATATGCACCATGCTGCCATGCGACTAGCACGTCTGCTCTCCCCTCCCCGTTTCGAGTCTCAGAAACAGCCCTCCCCTTGGCTCAGAGGTTGGCTGAAAGGCCAGCCATTCACAGCAGCAAATAGATTCAGCACCTTGGAGAACTCCTATCCAGTCTTGAATGAAACAGCAGAACTGACGACCTCATCATATTGATGAGCTAGTTGTCCCGTTTCTCAGAAAAGGCGCGCACCCTCCCTCCTTCCCCTATCACATAGGGGCATTGGAGCAAGGCGCGTTGGCACCCCGTCCCTTCCTTAATCAGACATGGGAAGGTGTGGCAAGCCACATTGAGACGTTGCTCATCAGATGGGGGAAACTCCATCAGATCTACTCAAAACATGGGATATCAATGGAGGATTCGCCATCTGTTTCCAAAAAGGAAGAGGACAGGTGGAGAGGTCTTCAGCTTTCTCTGCCAAAGGGATTCCAAAGACCATCAGAAATATATGTTTTCTGAAACCCTCTCATGACACCCCCCCCCCCCCGGAGTCCCAACCTCCAGGTTGAGTAAGGTTGCAATAGTCCTATATACTTGGCAGGGCTGTAGCCAGGATTTTGATTCGGGGGGCAGAGTTTGGTTCAAGGGGGGCTGAGACTGGGTGGAAGAGGGTCTACCCTAGCAAACCTTTTGTATTGTTATCCCAATAACCCCATTAATGTGGGATGTAATGAGCATGGTGATCAGATCATGATATGAATAAACATAACAGTTTAAATAATGTACCAGTAAGGCCTTCTCGCGGACCACTCTGAGAATTTGGGGGGGGCTGAAGCCCCCTTAGCCCCCCCACTGGCTACATGCCTGATACTTGGTAATTGTAACTTTCAAGGAAGCAAAGTCAGCACAAAAACATAATGCTGTCTGTGCTGAGGAAAAATCCTTTTGGATAAATACAAAATGTGGCTATATATGATGCATTCCTGACATAATATATTTTATCTTGTACTCATCCAAAAAGTTTGTGTTCTTGATTGTATACACTATATAATTTGGAAAAACAAAGGCTCACTTTTTGGATATTTAAAAATACTTTCATGCTACCATTTAGCGTTTATCCAAAAGGATTTTTCCTCAGCACAGACAGCATTACGTTTTTGTGCTGACTTTGCTATCTTGAAAGTTACTATGTAACTTGTAAAGTTACAAAGAGCAAAGATGGTTGAATCCATGGTTACAAAACCTTTCAAAAGATTTTGTAACCATGGATTCAACCATCCTCACCAGTTAAAAACAAACTTACAGAACCTATCTTGTTCATAACACAGGGACTGCCTGTACATGCATCATGGTGGCTTCCTATGTTGAAGAAAGCTCTACTATTTATGGGGCAGATGGGACTCCGTAATGTGGCTCATCAGAAAGATTCATGTATTATTAGCCCAAGTGCTTTCCTACCATGACTCCACCCATTCCTTGTTTCTATAAACTACTATGCACATAACAAATATGCTTCTTTGATTACGTGTATACCCAGCAAAAAATAAAAGCTAACCTCAGCTCTTTGTCATGTATATCTGGAGAAATATAAAACTTTACAACTTTCTGTAGGTTACAAGGAGCCTATAGGTATATATTTTAACCAAATCATACAGAAGCAGACCACAGTCTTCTTTTCATTTATTTCTAATTATGTAAGCAAAAGATTTGCACTCATTACTATGAAATATTTATGTATACATTTTACACTGTTCCTAAGAAAACAGTAGAAGGGTAACTGAATCATAGGAGCCCCCGGTGGCGCAATAGGTTAAACCCTTGTGCCGGCAGAACTGAAGACCAACAGGTCAGAGGTTCGAATCTGGGGAGAGCACAGATGAGCTCCCTCTGTCAGCTCCAGCTCCCCATGCGGGGAGATGAGAGAAGCCTCCCACAAGGATGGTAACACATAAAAAACCATCCAAGTGTCCCCTGGGCAACGTGCTTGCAGATGGCCAGTTCTCTCACACTAGACGTGACTTGCAGTTTCTCAAGTCGCTCCTGACACACACAAAAAGAGAAAACCCTGAATCATAATACAAGAATGTCTTTGTTAACTGATAATTATTTTATTCTATGTTCTATGCTGAACTGCCTAAGAAAAGTAGAATATATTCTTGGAAAAATGTGAAGCCTTTCAGTGCACAAGCAGCATGTATATGGGCAGCATTACTCAAAAAAGATTTTCCCCACAACTTCTGCAATTGATTTTCAAAAACTCTATCTTGTGTCCTGATGGTATTACAATAATCTAGCTCCTTGTTGCCTACCTGCTAGAGGTGTACAGGAAACCCCTGCATCTTCTTTGTGGCCACAGTTGTGTTCTCGCCAGGAACTCTTCAGGCACTCTTCTATAGACAGTTCATTTCCCGTACAACGCACTTCATCCAGTAGCACGGGACCTGAGCCTTCTCCAAAATAAGCCTGGCTCCATGCCTTGGCAACTCCCCTGTTCAAACACAATAAAAAGCAAATCACAAATGGCAATCTGTCAGAAAGCAGTCTTTTAAATTAGCTGCTGAAAATTATTAGTATTGCTTGGTACAATTACTACTGTCCAAAGTACAAGAAGTCACCAAGTTACAAGCATCCAACTTACAAATGACTCCTAGTTAAGAATGGGGTTTGACAACAGGAAGTGAGAAATCTACCCCTAGGAAGGGAAAGTTATCATGGGGAAAAACTGTCTCCACTGAAGCTTTCTCAACAATCCTTGTTTCTACAAGAAGCCCAATCTTTTTAAATCTAGTTGTCCCGGAAACAGAAAGTAAGGGGAAATCTTCTAAACAGGGGCACAGACAGCAAAACAAACGCTGCAAGGGTGTTAACCTTTCCCTATGCTATCCAGAACTAAAAGATAGATATTTTTAGTCTGAGATACCCTTAAAATGTTCCTGTTCCAACTTACAAACAAATTCAATTTAAGAACAAACCTACAGAACCTATCTTGTTCATAACTTCGAGACTGCCTCTATTTTGACCACAAATCTGGGCAGCTGTACATACTGGTTGCATATTTTCTGAAGAGGAACCCACAACAGAATTGGAATTGGCTACTAAATATCTAGACTTTTATTCATTTTTATATCTAAATTAAGACAGTACAATATTTGGCCTATCGTATTTTCTGGCATATAAGACGTCTGGGCATATAAGACAACCCCCAACTTTTCCAGTTAAAATATAGTTTGGGATATACTCACCATATATGACTACCACTCTTCCAACACACACCAAATAAAAATTTAAAAAGCATCAGATTTGATTTCAATATGGTAATTTTCCTATTACTGTACCTCCTTCTCTGTCTCTCAGATCTCGCACATGCGCACCTGTACCACTCCAGTGCAGTCTTCAAGAGCAAGATCTGAGAGGCAGAGGAGGAGGTACGGTAATAGGATACAAGGGCGGGCCAGACAGGCAAAAGAGGTGTGTTTTTCTGGGCCCATAGCCACTCTATCTCTTTTTTCCATACCCCAGGTGCCCCAGACGCCTGCAGCTTGCTCCGCCCTTCACTTACACTTTCCCGGTGAGGCGCCCCTTCACCTCATCATCAGGACCACATTAAGTCCACGAATCCTGATGAATGGATTTTTTTCTACCGTGCCTGTACAGCGTCGCCCTTAACGCTTTCATACAGTCGCTGCATAAGGCAGGGACACAGCCACTGCAAATTTTTAGCGCCCCCCACCATATGCGGCAACCACAGGTTCTCCAATCCGGACTGGAAGTTTCAGCACCCCCTCTATCAGACGACTCCCAGCGTATAAGATGACTCCTGGTGTATAAATCAACCCCCGCGTATAAGGCGACTTCCGCGTATAAGACGACCCCTGACTTTTGAGATTTTCTTGGGTTAAAAAGTAGCCTTATACGCCAGAAAATATGATGCTTCTGTTCTTCCTAGGGCCCTTCCACACAGCCATATAACCCCAAATATCAAGGCAGATAATCTGCAATATCTGTTTTGAACTGGGTTATCTGAGTCCACACTGCCATATAATCCAGTTCGATGTAGATTTTATGTAGCTGTGTGTATGTGGAAAGGGTCCTAGAGTCATTTGCTAGAAACAAACTCTAGAATTCTGGAGTGGTTTTTGGTGTTGTTTTTTTTGCATTTTAAAATGAATAAGGAAAAAAGATAGTAGATACAAAGAATCCTATAGATAAAGATACATTAAAGATCTGTCAAAGCATAGCTTTGTGTATAATTATCAAGGAAGCAGAATTTAAACAAAACATATTTTGTACACAAAGGCCAAACTCTTATTTATGGCATCTACAGTTGAAAAATCCAGACATAAATTTAGCATCAATTTGTATATAACAGCCTTTTTTAAAATAGCTTTTCCAAACAATTTGTGTATCTTAATGTCCTGCATGACTCATAAAAATATGTTGTGGTTTTTCAATCTGTTCATAGGACATCTGGCTGTCTCTTTCACCCACAACTTAAAGCAGATTGAAATTATAAAAAGTAGTGAACAAAAGATTAGTTGGCAGCTACAAGAGTTAGTACTAATTTATAAAGGAACAGGATGAGGAAAACAGAAATAAACTGGAAAAATGAGTGAGAAGGAACATATTTCCTGTTGTAATACTATACAAATAATAATGTTTGAAATGCCTCTTGGAACAAATTAATAGACATATAGAGGAAACACTGTCTGGTTTTGGAATAATGGCTGTAATCATGTATGGTAGTTATGAATGTTTAACCAGGAGTTGTGACTGGTCTTCATGATGGCTACATAGCTCCTTGTTCCCCAATCTACACTTACCAGGAAACAGCTGTTGCAATTGATGGGGTCCTTTTCCTTGTTGTCCCCTATTAAGGGGTGTATGTATAGAAACAATATTGAATCAATCCCAGTTCAAAAATGCTTTTTTTTTCAGTTTCAAAAAGTAAAGCTTAATTTTGCCACTTGGTATAACGGACACCATTTTACTATGCAACTGTATATAATGGGACTTGAGCATCCATGGGAGGCCCTGGAAGCAAATCCAAGTAGATATCAAATGCCATTTGAAGAAGAAGTTCTTTTCTGGTCTAGAAAGTTAAATGTTTGTGCCTCTTCTCCCCTGCCACTACCCCGAGTGATTTAAAATATTTATTTATTTATTTACTTACTTACTTACTTACTTACATCATTTATATTCTGCCCTTCTCACCCCGCAGGGGACTCAGGGCGGATCACAATGCACATATACAGGCAAACATTCAATGCCATAGACATACAACATATATAGACAGACAACGAGCTACACAATTGGTCGAGAGCTCACCCCAACTCGGGCAGGCCTCGAACTCATGACCTTCTGGTCAGTAGAGATCTTTTTTTTTTGAAATATATTTATTAGGGTTTTTCCATAAACAGTAAAAGTGGGGGAACAATTTCAGGTAAAGGACAGTAGGAAAGATAGAGAAAGGAGAGGCTGAGAGTGGTGATGGGGGAGGGGTAGAGGGGGGGGCGTCGGGGGTGGGAAGAGGGGGTGCGGGGGTGGTAACAGGGGATGGGGGTAGAAAATATTGGCTTCCGGAGTTTCCATTTGGCTCCTCTTGTACAGTTCAGTTCGTGAGAAAAGAGTGTGATTATCCTTAAATGTCTTTAAATGTGTAGAGGAGGGGGGAGGTGGTATTTATTAACTAATGGGGGTACATCTTGTTGCCGTGGCTGGAAGATTAGGGGCGTGGATTCTCTTCACCGGTCGTCCGGTAGTCCAAAAAGGGTTTCCAGTCTGTTCTTTTCAGCCTTTGGCCGTCGAGCTCGCTCAAGTAATATGACAGTTTGTCCATATTCATAATGTCCTGAACTTTGCTGTCCCAGTCACTAATTTTGGGGACCTCTGCGGTTTTCCATTTCTTCGCATATACCATTCTCGCGGCCGTGGAGAGGTAAAGGAATAGCCGCTCCGTGTTTTCGTCCGAAAACTCCTCCTCATTTAAGATCCCCAATAGATATGCCTCCGGTGTCTTCTCCAGGGTGGTCTGTAGGATTTTTTGGATACGGAGGTGTATTTCTTTCCAGTATCTTGCGGCTTCTTGACAGGTCCACCACATGTGATAAAAGGTGCCTGTCTGATCATCGCACTTCCAACACTTAGTCTGGGTATTCCTATACATCAGGCCTAGCTTTTGCGGTGTCATGTATCATCTGAAGAACATTTTGAACCAGTTCTCTTTGAGGTCAATGGCGTATGTGACTTTTGTGTTCTTCTTCCAGAGCTTTCCCCATTCTCGCATGTTGATTGGGCGGCCGATGTTTTGCGCCCATTTCACCATGCAGGATTTCACTTGTTCGGTCTCCGTAGACCACTCCAGGAGTTTCAGATAGGCCTTTGAAATGAGTTTCTTATCCTTGCTCAAAAAGCCTTTCCAAAATTGCTCTCCTTCGGCAAAGCCAAGTCCCTCGTCTTTTTGGAAGCACGACTTGATGTGCATGTATTGGAGCCAGGTGAGGGATTTACAGTGTAGTTGTATTTGGGCCTTTGGTTTTAAATGCCTCCTCCCCCCCTCTTTGACAGTCATTTCCTCATAGGTTGGCCATGTGGTCCAACCCAGCAGGTTTCTCTGGTGAGCTTCTATGGGGGATATCCATAGGGGGGTTTTATGATAAAATCTCCTCTTGTATGTTTCCCAGATTTTTATTAGGGCCGCTCTCAGTGGGTGTTTTTTAAAGTTGTTATCTGTCCGTGTAGATCAAAACCCTCCAGAGATAATAGTTCCTTGTTTCTCAGGTTTATCCAGTCCTTTATGTGGACCAAGCCGCAAGCTTCAAAGTATAGTTTCAGATTCGGCAGATCTAACCCACCTCTCTGGTCAGTAGAGATCTTATGCAGCTGACTCCCAGCCAGCTGCGTCACATTCCCAGTGCAATACAAACATTTCAGTTATCTTAATAGAATATTGGCCCTTTTACCTGCAAAACTTATAAATAAAGGATTAAAAGAAGCCCAGAGAGTACATTTGGAGAAAAAGAAATGTTCGCCAAAATGCTGAAAGGCACTATCTATAAGTGTGTCACGATGCACGGGCTTGGCCGGCCCCTTAATCACACACACAGAGACGGACTGAAGGCTAACTAGTTTATTGAATATAAAAACAGCTTAAAGATATAGTCCAAAAGAATAGTAACAATCCAAAAGGGTTCGAAGTAACAATGTCCAAGAAACGTAGCCAAAGGCTTAAAGTTCAGCAAGGCTCCACACAACGGTGTGGATCAGGATACAAGGCAAAGCTCCGCAAACCATGCGGATCAGGAACAAGGCAGGACAAGGCAAGGCTTGATGACCACTTAGCTTCGTGGTCCCACTCCGCTTCGCGCCTATTCAGCAAAGACGTGGCCGGAGCACTGAGGATTCGTTCCCACGGATCCTATACTTAATCCTTCGGCCGAGGTCCCCGACGCTCTAGGCTTCTGCGTCTCCAATCGCTGCTCACGGACCTCGGCCGGTCTATGCTCTTTGACCATTCCCTTCTGCTAGACTCTATGTTCCGTCTCCTATCAAAGGTCCGGCCTTGTCTTTCCCCAGCTGTGTTGCTATCTCTCTGAGAGCTCTCCTCCCTAGCCGTTTCCCATGCGCCTTCTTCCATATCTTCCTCAAAAGGCTCCTGGGAAGATCTCCCCCCCGGATGTTCATAACTCCCCGAATCGCTATCGAACTGCACCTGGTTATCTGAGTCATCCCTAGGACCAAAACACATTTCTTCCCAGGCCAAGCTCTCTGTGGGCGAAAGAGGCCCCTGAGGGGAAAGCTGCCCATCGCCCCAATCATCTAGCTCATCCTCTGAATCCAGTTCTGGCACTGCTGGTTCTAATGCTAATGGAACCCCAGGTCCTGACCCCTGCCCTCCAGGCACAAACGAGAACTGCTGTGCTACAAAGTGAAAGTTCAGTTCATATAAGTTTCTTTTGTCCAATTTGGCAATTCTTCTGAACCGAAATCTACCTCCTCATGCTGGATCTTCTGGCTCTCTGTGTAGAGGAAGCATTGAAGAAACATTGGAGAATCCTGACTTCATCAGGACAGGTGCACATGCCAATTCTAGATTCTATCCATGATGCTAAAACGCATCAATGTATTTAACATGCGTTTTAAAATGCAAAAAGTGTTTGCTGGAGATATGGCACTAATAATTGTATCAGAATTTCTTTCTCAAACTAGCCCACTCATTTTGTCTGGAACTATTTGCCTGGCCTTCTTATTATATGTGACAATACATTGTGCAATATTAAAAACGAAAGTAAGACTAAATAACTGCACATATATGTGTGTGAATTATGCCTCATATTGAGTGTTCATGGAACACATTGGTTAACAAACAGCATATTAAAGTAGAAAAGATGCATACATTAAAATCACACTGAGAAAACAATTTTAAAATAATAATAATAATAATAAACTTTATTTATATCCCGTCCTGTTTCCCCAATGAGACTCTGAATCTGCAAAACTCTCTCCAAAAGATATGATTGAAAGCTGACATCCTCAAAGTAGGAAACAATGAATTTTATGGTTGAGATATGTTTTCTACTGTTTATATCAAGGTTGGCCTAATCATAATGACCTGGTGACAAGATGTGAACGCTGGGAATATGAACAAACCTGGACTATAAACTAGTTGGTTCAACTAAAGGTCTCTTTTACACCAGGAAGGGCTAAAGCAGCAAACCTTAATACCCAATACATTTAACTGCTTGACAAAGTTTTGCTATTCCAAGAAAAGAAATTTTCAAGCACTCAGAAATGTAGATCACTAAAAGAGCTATCTATAAAATTTGCTATAAAGTAATCACCCAACGATCAATCCAAATAACTATTTGCTCTTTCCTAGCACATGGGGATAGGAAGGTTAAAGACCAAAGGCTTTATTCTACCATTCACTGATGATTTCTAGGCCAATGAATAGAATAGCTCTGCATTTCTTTCCTGCCTCAACCAATGTACTGTTTGACACTATCCCTATTACTTTTCTCTCTTGGTAAATTTCACACTAGGGATAATGTGCCTACTTGCAAAGGAATCCTGCCATTCTTTCTGAGATCACAAGCCTGTAGGCTCAGATAAAAACATCCGGCTGGGGACTATTTATTGACAGCTATCATTTACTAAACATAGGGAACAGATGCAAGCTAGTCAAGCTCCCAAGCCAAAATAAAATGTGTGAACATAAAGTTAAGGCAAACAAACATCTCAGTATGTGCTATGCATTCAAAACTACAAATTACTAAAAAGCTATGGAGTGCTATTTAAACTATAGATTTCACGTGGAGACAAAAGAATCCTGGGAGTTTGCAATGGCTTACAATTATATACCAAAGTGTCTTTCCTGTACCCAACAAATACCCTTTGCAGAGCACTGGAAATCACTTTCAAAGTTCTTCTATACCAGGACAGAGCGACCTGCTAAGCAGCCAGCTTGGGAAGAACACTCAGGCAAAGTCCTTGGTAGCTCTGGGGCTTGTTTACACTGGCAAAAGTGTACTCATCATAAATAATCATAAATTATCCCCATTATGTACAATACTTCTGATGGGTATTGAGAGGCTTACTGGCAACTCTGAAGTACATGGGGCTTTGGGTCAGCCTGGACAACAAAACTGGGTCAGATTTGGACCAATCCACTCCCCAGACCAGCCAACAGTGCCTTTACCCTTTCATCACACTCACCAGATTCAAACTCGGGTCCTCCTGATTCTTAGACTAAACTCAAACCACTATACTATCCTGAGTTGTTATAATACAGTGGTTTGAATGTTGGACCAGGACCCTGAGTGACCTAGGTTGAAATGCTTGCCAAGGCAGGGAAACCTGCTGTGATAACTTTGGCAAGTCACACTCTCTGCCTCAGAGAAAGGCAATAGCAAAGTCCGTCTAAACAAATCATTCCATGAAAACTCATGATAACATCACCAAAAATGGACTTTGGATGTAATTGTATTCTTTGAGCAGTAATCCATTCTGTTCTTCACAATGTTCTAACAGGTCTCTGCAAGCTAGATTTAATCTGTCATGTTAGTCTGGAATGAAGTGATAAGACAAATTTCTCAAATAACTTTCTGGTAACTCATCTGAAAAACGGACTTGCAAAAAGATACCCTGACCTCTAGCCCATATAATCAGAATATGATGTGAAATAACTGCCCTATTTACTATCCAACAATATGATACAGTCATGTTGAAGAGCCTAGAGGACATATGTATTTTGAAAAAATGAAACTACAGTGAATGGACCCACATATATGAGCAAACATGCTAGATAGAGAAGATGAAGAACACATTCTTTTTACTATGCTTTTAAACACTTTAGAAAAATGCATGTGTGTGTGTATACACACACGCACACACACATACATACATACTGGAGGAAGAGAGAAAGGAAATCTGGGAAAAACACTAACCCAAGGCCAAGCTGTCTGCAGACTACCTCAGCATCAGCATCATCCCATTGGTCGTCACAGATGGTTCCCCACTGACCAGCATGGTACACTTCAACTCTTCCTTCATATGCGCTGCTCCCATCTACTAGCCGGATTGGCATAAAATCAGAGGCTGGAAAAAAACCACACAGTAAGAAAAATGGAAATTTGATATCCTAGTTAAATAGTGACATCAGTGAACTACTAAATGGATAAAAGTCAATGAAAATGCACAAAATGCTTAATGCAAGCTTTTGAATCTCCTGTGGTTTCATCATCAGGCAAAAGATATTTAAAAATCATATAGGAGAAAGGAAAGTTGATAGTGTTGGAGCCCCAGGTTGCATTTTGTGAAGTTTTAGACAGAGGCATCCTAGATCCCAAACAGACCTACTTTATGGTGGATTGTAAAATTTACTGTCATTTGTCTCAGTCTCCCTACTCTGACTGTATTTAGATCCCTTCAGAACTGAACCACAACAGAATATCTGATACAGGCGTATGACTCCAACACTTTATTTTCTGTTGGATTTTTAAATAGCTTTTCACTGCTGAAAAAAATTTAAGCTTCCCCATCCCTGTGTGCTGAGATGGTGTGAGAAGATTTTTTTGTATATACACATTCATAGTCTCCTGTACATGCATGTGCAGACCCTGGGTCACTGATGTATGTACTATGTAGGTGTACTCTTAAACTTGACTGTTAACATGTCTTAAACTTCAGAGTTCACATGTCAACTCCAGAAAAGAAAATCAAGTTCTCTACATGGAATACATTTGATTGGGGAAAAAGTAGGGAGCATCCTCAGTCATGCTTTCACCGAGTAGAATTATTTTAATGGCAATTTGGTTTTATGTCTTGGGCTTTTTATGTATTTTAATATGTTGTTGTAGATGTTTTAAATTGTATAGCATTGAATCTTGCTGTAAGCCGGTCTGAGTCCCTCTGTGGAGGTGAGAAGGTCGAGGTACAAAAGTTTTAAATAAACAAATAAATAAATAAATAATGATTGAATAAAAATGCAAGAACATAGTGACCAGCAGTGACAACCATTGATCTAGTGCTAAACTCCTTCTAGATGAATGTTCTTGGATATTACCAGCAATTGTCAGTATGTGATTCCTCTCATAACTGATAGTACCAGGGGTGAGATGACCGAGTTTGGAGAGATCAGCCCGGATCATACAGTAATATTAAGTCAGAAATATGCCTCTACATCTGGAATGCAGGCTGTAAAAATAATACATTTTCCTGGGAAAATGAATGAAAATGGCTATCAAAATGATCAAAGAGTTCCAACAGCTTCTCTGCAATAAAGATATGATGTGTCTGGGAATATTTATTTTTAAGGGAACTAAGGTATTTGAGGAGGGAATAAACTGGTAGAGGTTGATCCATTGTTGAGTTTATTCTTGGCGTAGAGAGAACAGCGAACAGTTCTTTAACTACCCTCATCTTTCGTAACACTGAAACGCTATTAACTGCATTATATTCATGACAAACAAGTTTTTTCCTTCCAGACAACGCTGTTAACATTCCCAGGAACATTGAAGGTAAAATATAATAAAATAAAATATTGCAGTAGTTCTCTGAATTCAGTCTATAAGGTGTAGCTTCTCACAGGACAGATATGGGTTAGATCTAAAACCAAGTCCACTTATTTCTACCAATGGATCAAAAACAAAATTGCTACGATTCAGCTTCTGTAAGCCCAGATAGTTTATGAGCAACAAAGTGAGTGATCTCTGCCTGTATCAACCTACTATCTTAAAAACAGATTTAGCATCTTAAAGATACATCTCTGTGATTCCATATCATATTTTTTTCTCATAAAATTACTTTTAAAAACTAGGCCTTATGAACTTACATAATGTATTTTGTGCCTTTTGGCTGATTACAAGAATGTGGTCTTGGAACGTTGATGCATTATAGTCCATGTCCAACACTTCCTTTGATATATACTTCAAAAGTAGTGATGCATCATCATCACTATCATATATCCCAATGGGTTGAATAAGTCACTTCTCCATCTCACCAGAAATGCAAATTTTGTACCTCCCCAGGCAGAAGATAGATGACCTATCACCACATCAATTTTTTAAACATCTAATGGCAGGAGAAAGAAAGAAGGCATTTTAGATGAGGTGGATCTGCCTCTTATCATGCATCACCAAGACTTGACTGGATGAACCAGGGGGGTAAATCTCACCCAGCTTTGTCCTCCAGGTTTTGGGGTGCATCAGCAGGTTAGGCCTGGGAGGCAGGGAGGTGGAGTTGCACTGGTCTATTCAGATTTCATCTCCCTGGCCAGGTGTCCCATTTCACAATCATCCATGTTCCACATTCGAGTGTGTCTGTCTCATAGTGGGTAACTGGGACAGATTTGGGATTCTGCTTGTGTATCGCTCACCCTGCTGCCCAACAGTCTCCCTATCTGAGCTAGCGGGAGTGGTCTCTGTCCTCGCGTTGGAGTCTCAACTGCTTATAGTGCTAGGGGACTTCAATGTCCACATTGAGACCACCTTTTAAGGTGTAGCTCAGGACCTCATGGCCACCAAGACAACCATGGGGCTGTCCCAAATCATATTTGGGCCCACTCATGTAGCTGGACACACTTTGGGATTTAGTTTTTAAAACAGGAGGGGATGATGTGATTGGTGTGGAGGAACTTTCTATCATTCCTTTGTTATGGACCTATCATTAACCTGATCAGATTTAGACTTGCAGCAGAAACAACCAAGAGTCTTGTTGCCCTAATTTATTGCAACATGGGCCTTCATGGAGAAAACCCCGATTTGCCAGAAGTGGGCTCTGATCCACAAAACATGGTGCTACAGCACATTTATTAACCTTTAAGATGCTGCAACATGTTTTTGGTTAAACTTAAGAACGAGATCAGAAAATGCAATGATTAAGATATTTTAAACAGGCTTCATAAATCATTGTTCACTAACTGCTCCATAAAATGGGGTGGAGTACAGAATGCACTTTTTCAAAAGGTGATGAATTGCCACACCAGAAAACATTTTCAGCCTAGACAAGCACATATATGCATACAACTACACAGCATGTATTTAATCTTTAGGCATCATTCCCAAAGGGTGAGGCATGCCTTCCTAAGGAGTTGCAGGCAGCTGCTCAAGGGAGACGTGATCTCATCTTGCAAGCAGCTATCTGAGCTGCACACATATTCCTCCTTCCACTGGTTAATAATGCCAAGTGCCATGTAAAGGCTTTGGGTTTGCCCCTCATAGAGCCAGAAAGATATATCCTGTTCAGCCTTCCTCAACCTGGCACCTTCCAGGTATATTAGGCTACTCTTTCCACCACGCCCATTGTTGCTGGAGATGAAGAGAACTGCAGACTGACAGATCTAGAAAGCATCATGCTGCAAAAAGCAACTCTAGATCTAAAAAGAGAGAACATTTTAAGACAGATCATTATACAGGTTGAGTATCCTTAATCTGAAATGCTTGGGACCAGAAGTGTTTGGATTTTTTCTCAGATTTAGGAATACCTGTATTTGCATATATGGGCATAATATCTTGGAGATGAACCCAAGTCTAAACATGAAATTCACTGTTTCATCTATACCTCATGCACATAGCCTGAAGATGATTTCATATACAATATTTTAATAAGTGTGATCATTAAATAAAGTTTATGTACACTGAACTATCAGAAAGCAAAAGTATCACTTTCTCAGCCCCCATATGGACAATTTTGGCGTACATATTCAAAATTCACGAGTTCTCGGTAAGGGATACACAACCTGTAGCTTTAATTTAGGCCCCATCTATACTGCCACATAAAATCCACATTATCTGCTTTGAATTGGATTATATGAGTCTACATTGCCATATAATCCGGCTCAAAGCATATAATCTAGATTTTATATGGTAGTTTAGATGAAGCCTTAGTTTAATCATATAAATATGTATTAATAAGTTTGGTACATTCCTGGGCAGTATTTAACAGAAAATTTGGAACCAGGGATAGATATAAGATGGAGAGAACATGGATAGATTCTGACCCAGAAAAAAGCACATATCAAAATATTTCAGCATAGTATTCAAAACTTCTGATGTGCACAGGGGAAATGAAAATAAAATGGTCTAGGAAAGTCTTGGAAAAGTTAAAAATGTTTTAACCTTCTAGAAACCACTTGAAGGTTTCTTTGCAAAGTGTATTCAGGGATAACTTTTTTCTTTCACTTCCATTACAATTACCACTTGTTGTCAAACTGCTTTCAAAAAATGATAGGGGAATCTGTTCTGGAAGACTCTGCTTTCTCCTTTCTTTCTATTTTGTGTGTCAGTGAGAGACAGCCAGTATAGTGTTGTGTTTTGAGGTCTGACAGTTCTGGAAACAAGGGTTCAAATTCCCACTCCAACACGGGCAACCTCAGTCCCATGAGAAGGCAAAACCTCATCTATACAAATTTTGCCAAGAAAACCTGGTTATAGATTCACTTTAGAATTGCCATAAGTAAAAAATGACTCGAAGCACACAACATCAAAAGTTATTCTAGTAAGAGTTGCTGTTTACCATGCCATCTGCAAACAGACACAAACAGCTATAGTTTAGAATTAGAGCAGAAGTCCATGCTTTCCCAGCTCCAGCGTTATTGCACTATTTACTACATACATATTTCTTCAATTTTGTGTTTCTCCAGTCTCCCTTTATGTGGATTTTTCTAAAATTCTTTCAGCTAAGTGGAAAAAGTGGGCTGAGTAGGCATACTTTGTCAGAGGTAGCTAGGTATGATTGTATCTGCAGATCGAAAGAGGCTGAAGGAGACTGCATCACCCATTGAACTCATAGTGTTTTTGCAGGGCCCCTTTCAACACTAAAAATAATTCTGAAACAGATGCAGAGAAGTAAATAAAGTGGAAGGCAATTACTCCTAGAAAAGCAATTGAAACAAGAATGAAAATACTAGAAACTGTATATGGGTCTCTGAAATTATTCTTCTAATCCCTAAAAGAGAGTCTCCTTGGTTGAATATTATACAATGTTGTCAAAACCTCTTGTGAAAAAAATCAGTCAAAGGACGGAGTTCAACAAGTCTAAAGGAGATTAGTGGCTTTAAAGCCATGTTTGTCATGATAAGTATCTGTTTGTTGGAGGAGTATTTTACTACAAAGAATTATCAACAAGGCTAATTTATATTTCATAATCTAGGTCCTACAATGACAACATCTTAGTTTAGAAAATGCAAAACTAAATTCTGTATACATATTTGGATTTACCATGGGAAAAGCTACATGTGACAGCAGCTGCCATATTTTGAGGACACGTTCCATCCTGCCAGATACTTTTCTCACATAGCAGGATGTTTTCTTCATTACCATGGCAATGTACATTACTCCAGTAAACAGGGATAAGGCCCAGTACAGCAAATGGGGTGTGCTTTGCTGTGCCTCTCTCTCTATGGGAAGAAAAACAAACACAGAGGGTTAGTAAGTTAATCAAGATAACAACACCCTTTTCCTGGTATATGGCCCCAAATTTAAAAAATGCTAGCCTTCATCAAAGTTCCTCACTTCTAGTATGAACCACAAAAATAAGTGTTTTAATTGTATTGTGCTCTTAAAACATTGTTCATCACCTTGGAGCCCATGCTGGAAAAAGAGGTTAAATAAATAAAACAGGAGAACATTGCTACAGATTCAGTGCAAAGTAAAGACAGATGAGCATAGCACATAAATGGGATGAAAAAGAAGTCTTATGACATTTTAAAGATTAATAAATATATTTGAGTACAAGCTTTCATAAGGCCACCATGAGCAAGAAAAATAAGTTGACTAATCTTGAAACTGCCAGTGAATGTGACTAAAATGGCAACTAAAATTTTCAAGGGTATGGAGAACAAGCTCTATGAGGAGTGGCTCAAGGAGCAGGGCATGTTTAGCTTGCAGAAGAGAAGGCTGAGAGGAGACATGATAGCCATGTATAAATATGTGCAGGGAAGTCATAGGGAGGAGGGAGCAAGCTTGTTTTCTGCTGCCCTGGAGACTACGATGTGGAACAATGGCTTCAAACTACAGGAAAGGAGATTCCACTTGAACATGAGGAAGAACTTCCTGCCTGTGAGTGCAGTGGAACTCTCTGCCCCAGATTGTGGTGGAGGCTCCTTTTTTGGAGGCTTTTAAACAGGGGCTGGATGGCCATCTGTCAGGGATGCTTTGAGTGCAATTTTTATGCTTCTTGGCAGGGCATTGGACTGGATGGCCCACAAGGTCTCTTTCAACTCTATGATTCTATGATTCTACTGCTAGCTGTGCCCATGATGTATGCTAACTTCCAGTTAGTATTGTGAGTTCTCTTGCTTTAACCCAACCTTGCTTCCCTTTAGACAAAGCTAGTGGATACTTCAGAACTTTCTGGAAACTCTGGAGTATCCCGACTTTGCAATAATCTGGACAGCTGAATTGGGTCTAATGGTCTGAGCTACTATCCAAAAGGATACTGTGCCATCATCCTTTCCTGCACTGATCAGTGCTATTGAGATCAACCTGTGGCCAGGAAAAAGTGGCAGTGGCAACAGGGTGGGTGAAATGGTAGTCCGGTAGAGCTGATGCAGTCTTGATCAATGTAGCACCACAGTGGTTCTGGTCCAGTGCACCTGGCCACCATCACAGTCATACCAGGACTAATATTAAACTGTTATTGTGATACCGTATGTGAATCATGTAAACCGCCCCGAGCCTGCCAGAAGGAGTGGTATATAAGAGTGAATAATAAATAAATAAATAAATATTGTCCACAGAGTCATGCTGGAGGACCAACATATTCCCAGAGAGAAGACCTCTCTAGCAATCTCTAGGTTTTCCATTGCAATGCTGGAAGGTGACTGCATTGTCATTACTGAAGGCCCTAGAGATTCCAAGTTCTCCCAAGTTAAAAAAAATCATTTCTTTATTGACTGAATTTTACTTTTGTGGGGGCCCTGCGCCCCTAACCCTAGCAAATGTGGAGAGCCAACTTTTTTCATTCATTCTGAAATCTTCCTAATATTCAGATATAGAGTTATAAGCAAACCTGCTGATACCCTAATATTGCTCATGTCTTCAGAAATCTGGAAGTAAAAAATATTTTATATGAAAACCAGAAAAAGACAACGCACGTAACACACACAGCTAAAGCTCTAAGCAAAATTGCAACCTCCAGATGGACAAAACTTTGATCTCATCTAATCCACATATTTGTATAAATTGGTTTGGCATGTGCAGATTAGTATTATACATTATAAAACAGCTCAGAGTCAGATGAAACCAGCCAGTTTTAAAGAGTGGAATAATCTCTAGTCAACGTCACTGTTCAGATATTCTAAATGAACCACTAAGACTTGGCTTAACATGAAGACTAAAAGCATCAAACCAAAGGACAATCAAGTTGAACTGGCTTGTAGAGTATGGCCAAAATTCAAACACTCTGCCCTGACTTGTGACAGTTCAGATGGTCCAGACAGGCCAAAAACAATTCAACCCAAGTAGACTTCCACCCTTGCCTTTCCTGTCACCACCATAGCTGCTGCCAAACAGCCACAGAAATCCAAAGGAGCTCCTGGTCATTCCTGATCATTCTAGGTGCCTTTGCTGACATCAGCAGAGGTGCCCACACAATCAGGAGGAAGGAGGGTAATGAGGACATATTTGCTGATTTCAGCAAAGGTATCTGGCAATGGCCAGGAGTTTTCTAGAGCTCTCTGGCCATCTGCCACAGTGACATGGCCTCAATCCATCCTTTTCCCTGTGCTGCCAGATAATTACAATATAACCCTGGACCTTTCTTCATAGTACATATATTCACACTAAATTTCCACCACAAACCAGCTCACTTAGAATGTTAATTTCTGATCACAGCTTCATATCAAAGGCAGTTTCTCACATGGTCCAAAGCAGCTGTTTTATTAAAATCCCCTTAAACCAAGTAGAGAACCACTCAAACACATGCTTTGTCATCACAATGTAATTGTTATACCTTGCAGGATGCAGAGAGACTACTCTAATTTTGATCTGCCCACCATAGTCCTGGTTCTGGCTATTGAGATTGGCTTTGATTTATTCTAATGATGTTTTTTTTACTGTTTTAATTGAATAATTAGATTGTCATATGTTTATTGTGTTTTTAATATGTTTTATTTGTCTAACTTTGTTGTAATTGGGCTTGGCCCTGTTTGTAAGCCACTCGAGTCCCTTCAGGTTAATGGTTAATAATAATAATAATAATAATAATAATGCTGGGGCTGGGGCTGAGCAAATGTTGGCTCATCCCAGTTAAACAACTGCCCTTGAAAAGTTTTAACATGCCTCCTTAGTAGCCTCAGTTCTGTTGTTGTTGTGTTCCTCCTACCTGAAAGATTTCATTGCCTTCTTTGGCATTCCATTCTTTTCCTATTCTAAAAACATTGTTTGGGGCAATGAGAACAAAGTATTCTAGTAAGAACCAGCTCCACTTTACAAGACACAACAGGCCATCACACAAGACTATAATTATGAACAATTGCAACATATTTTGTACAATTCTGTCCAGTAATCTTTAGATCAGGACCACTGATTAAATTAGAATTTGCATACAACTGACCACCTTCACTGATGCATTACTGATTTCCTACATGGAAGTTATTGCCATATAAAAAAGTTGAAGCCAACCCAGATATGGTTTGCTGCAAATGGCAAGGTTACAAGAGTGTATTTTACTTAGCAATCTCTGTAAGAATAAACACTTTATGTTTATATATTTATTCTCTGTATTAATAAACACCTTATGTTTATATATTTGAAAAGATGTTATATTGAGAAGAAGTCAAGCTTGTTTTCTACTGCTCTAATGACCATGACATGGAACAATGGATTGGAGCTGCAGGGAAAGAAACTTCCTAATGGTTAGAGCTGTTCAGCAGTAGAATATGCTGCCTTGGAATGAGGTGCAGTCTCCTTCTCTGGAAGTTTTAAAATAGAGGTTGGTTGGCCATCTGTCAAGAGTGCTTTGATTGTGTATTTCTGCTTGGGAGATTGGGCTGGACTCTTTGAAGTCTATGATTCTATGAATTGTGTACTGGAGATATATCCACCTTAAGTTTGATACTTTTAGCAGCTGAACATAGAATTCCAGTTTCCCTCTGAAACCATTAAGGAAGACATTGTTGGTTGATTTATGTAAAAACTAAAAAGAGGGAATATTATCCCAGATGTTCCATCTATTTTCTCATGTTGGATTCTACTGTGCAGCAGGAACAAACACAACAGTGTTGTGCCCTGCCTTGAAGAGAGGCAGGTAAGAAATAAATTATAATAATAATAATAACAACACAAATTTAAGAAGCAACACAAAAGTTTTGATATATTACTTATATCACATATTCAGAAATAATGTAAAGCCATTTTAACCCACACAGACCAGTTCACAAAAGTAAAGGAAACAAAGAAATCAGAATACAAGCTGCATTCTTATACATACATAGCTGGAAGCAAACCTCATTGATTTCATGAGCAGACATGTAGTAGAGAGCAATGTCAGTTAGTTATTACATTAAAATCATTGTCTCCGAGAGACTGTTCAGAATTAATTTTCTATCATTTTCGTGAGCCTACAGAAAACTAATACATCATTGTATTCCATTGTTTTCCTATTTTAAACCTAGCACCAGGAAGCTGCTATTCAGATTAAAGTTGAAACATTAGTCCTGATTATATAATTAATTTAAATATATATATATATATATAAAACCAAGAATTTTAGGGCATAATCATATTACAGATACTTAGCTGTAATATGTATACCTGGAGACTTAAATCTTTTCTCAAGACATCTAGAAGCTAATCCATGTGAACTGGCGGCTAAACTTACCCAAGTTCAAGCTGCCGGCATATGACTGATGCATCTGTATCATCCCAGTGATGACCACAGATCGTTCCCCATATTCCATTAAGATAAATTTCAACTGTGCCTTCAAATTCATTTTTGCCACCTCTAAGTCTCACTGAGCCTATGAAAGAGGGAAGGAATGAGAAGAAGAAAAAGAGGGGAAAATAACTTGTTATTAATCATCTCACAGTTTATAGCAGGCATGGGCAAACTTCGTCCTTCCAGGTGTTTTGGACTTCAACTCCCACAATTTCTAACAGCCAGTAGGCTATTAGGAATTGTGAGTGTTGTGGTACAAAACACCTGGAAGGCCAAAGTTTGCCCATGCCTGGTTTATAGGCATGCTATCAGAAGGTAACATTGGGTTACCTTCAAGTACCAGTATGTTTTTAATGTACCTTGTTTGATACAAACATAGAGTATGTGGCATGAACTGAGCATATGGCATTTCTTCCTTGAAAACTCAAGCCAATATAAACTCCATATAAACTCCATATAAAATAGAATAATAAAATCACAGTAAAATTACCAATTAACAATAGATATGTGCTAGAATGAAACTGCTTGATAGCATTTCTCCAAAAACAGATTGATATGATCTTTCCTTATGGAAGCTATACCATGGCAACCACTACTGAAAAGTTCATGGTGTCTGAAGCTTAGCTGATTCATTGTCCTTAGATGTGTCAGATGCAACTCAGAGCAATGCCCACCTTTCAGACCATTAAAACCCTTTGCAACAATGGACAAAATACACCCATATGGACTCCAAGGGGAGCCCTCAGACCTACCCAACCCATTCAGGGATAATTCACCATTTACTCTGGTGGCACAGTGGGTTAAACTGTTGCGCTGCTGAACTTGCTGAGCGAAAGGGTGGTGGTTCGAATCCGGGGAGCGGGGTGAGCTCCCACTGTTAGAGCCAGCTTCTGACAACCTAGCAGTTCTAAAACATGCAAATGTGAGTAGATCAATTGATACTGCTTCTGCAGGAAGGTAATGGTGCTCCTTGGAGTCATGCTGGCCACATGACCTAGGAGATGTCTACAGACAACACCAGCTCTCTGGCTTAGAATTTGAGATGAGCACCACCCTGAGAGTCGGACATGACTAGACTTAATGTTAAGGGGAAACCTTTATCTTTACCTTACCTTACCATTTACAACAGGCTGCCACTGCCTTTTGTATGTCAGGAACTAATAACTTTTTATAGAAAGCAATGGTGCAGTCTGCAAAGGTCAAGGGAATAACAAGCATAACCCCCAGATCTTCAGAAGTTGCCCAGCTTTGTTCTAAGGGGAGATGTAACTGTATTCTTCCTAATTTATTTCTAGCAATTGAAACCATCAGATATTGAAACTGCCACATTATGAAATTAGAAAACAAGTACTTCAGTTAGAATGTGGTTAAGATCCTATACAGGCAAGGAAATACGTATACTCTTGCCATAACTGACCATTTCTTCTCTGAAAGAAAAAATATACTTTTAAAAAAGCCCAAAGAATATAACAAAGAGTGGTTTTTATTTTGTCTCCCCTTTTAATTCAATCAGGTTAAAGGAATTAGAAAACAATCACATAGATTGCATAGCTTTTTCAGTGACCCATATAATATTATACATGACATAAATGCCAGAAGTTTATTTCAGGCCAAAGAATGCATACTTGACCACAACCAAACACCATTACTCAAAGCTCATGTGAATTTATGATCTAAAGGCCCACACGTCTAGATATGAAATAAGTAAACATACACCACCCATAAATACTGAAAGCCTTAGTTACAAAAGTATGACAAAGAACTGATAGTATAATTCATACAAAGAAGGCACTACCTGGTTTCTTCCTGCAATATGTTTTAAATGACACGAGAAGATATTATACGGCTTTCATTATTGCCATTGAAAAGAGAGATTTATATTGTAATAAACTTTGTTATTTTGCTGTGAATTCACCCAGGCTTTGTGTCATGTCCTAAATAGAAGAGCATTCAATGTTAGTTTTTTCATGTTTGGTCTTTGGATTGGCTGTTCTTTTCATTTTACAATGAAAGATCATTGTTCACTGTACAGTCCAGAACAACTGAAACAACATTTGCAAGTAGTGTGCACTGATTCATAATACATATACCCACATGCATACACCCACATTGAAAACATCTAAAGTAAATGACTGCTAAGCAACTAAAATAAAAACATTAAATGTCTGCTAGGCAGGTTTTCATTATTATAAGATCAGCTGGGAGCACATGCACCAACAGTACAAAGTTTTAAAAAACCAGTTACGGTAATCATGATAAAAATTAGTTAATATGACCAAAAAACCTATCACCCCAACGGAATTCTTGGAAGTTGCTTAAGATTCTCCAGTGCAGCAACCCATTTCTAACAATGATATTCATTGACAATCTTCATTTGTGAAAGGAATCCATTAGCATATGGCAACTGGGGGAACATCACAAGGATAGCATTGAACCCAAACCATATCATTTCTCTCACACAATATACAAGAAAGGTGCCAGGAATAATTTATAATGTATATCCTTGCATAGGAGACCCCGGTGGTGCAGCAGTTTAAATCGCTGAGTTGCTGAATTTGTTGACCGAAAGGTCGGTGGTTTGAATCTGGGAAGCGAAGTGAGCTCCTGCTATTAGCCCCAGCCTCTGCCAACCTAGCAGTTTGAAAACATGCAAATGTGAGTAGATCAATAGGTACCACTCCAGCTGGAAAGTAACAGCACTCCTTGCAGTCATGCCAGCCACATGACTTTGGAGGCGTCCATGGACAACTCTGGCTTTTTGGCTTAGAAATGGAGATGAGCACCAACCCCCAGAATTGTACACGACTAGACTTAATGTCAGGGGAAAACCTTTACATTTTCTATCCTTGCATAGTCCCGTCCCACCCCCCCACCCCCATTACCCAGTTGGCAGGAATGCAAGAAGAGAAATATAGCCAATGAATGTTGTTGGTGTGCCAAATACTGCCTATACAGTTTTGCAAAGAACCTGTAAGAAAAGGGCTAGAGAAAAAGACATGACTGACATCCTCAATGGAGCAGCCAATCAACGTAACAGCTCAGAGTTTCAAAAGCATGCATATAAGAGATAACTTGCTCTACACCATGGTCCTATGTGAGTTGCATAAGTGATGGTGGTCCAACAAGAAATGCAACCCGTATAGACTGAGGACTGGTTCACTTTGAAGCTGGCCATGTTGTCTACACTCAGCCCAAAGTGTGGGTTTCCTGACTTTGCTTAATATAGGGTTAAACTGGTTCAACCCAGTCTACTTAGTTTTAAGGACCAAAAGTCCCCTGGACATTATTTGGACATTCAGAAACAATGTTGGGTCCACTTGGGTAATTTAAATGAAATTAGGGAGTGGGATTTATTGATTTCACTGCTGTTTTACGCTTTCCCCCATCATTTGAACACAAGCTCTCCTATGCTTTCCCCCACAGTTTGGACTCAAGAATTAGCATACTTTTGTATACCAGCTTGAGTAGCCAAAATTGTATGCTAAGTAATAGGGATGTTTCTGAATTTTAAAAAAGTGCTTCAAAAGTCGATTCAGATGTTGATTGCAATTTAGCTTCGGATGTGATAGTCTTCTGTTTTGGGGGGGATTTGGAATTGATTCAGAAGTATTTCTGAAATTCGGAAGTCTTCGGAAGTCTTCAAAAATGGTGTCTGCTTTCAAAAATGAGCAAAAATATCAGCAGAAGGGAGAGTCAGCTGTTAGCCATCAGCCAATGAGCAATCAGCAAGAAAATTTGGAAATGACATCCGAAATTCGAAATTCAGAATTCCAAAATTTGGAAATTAGAAATCGGAACTCCTGTTGGGAGGGCTGCTCTCGAAATTGCTTCAAAAGTCAGAAGTAGGCAAGAAACTTCCGAAATTCGGAAGTATTCGAAATTCGGAAACAGCCCTACTAAGTAACGTTCACTAGATTTGGTCTTTGGTTACTGCTGTATTACCCCATTAAAAGTCACATCTATTGATCTAAACCTCAGCTAGGGTTGCTCTTGATTTTTCTTCTTCTCCAGTTATTGAGAATCATTGACCATTCTTCTCCACCAGCAGTGTGCCTCCTAAACTAGAAGGAAAAGTCATTGCCATATTCACTCTTCATAAAAGAAAAGAGGATGTCACAGTATATGTTTGAAGTCTGGGAAGGATAGCTATGGCTCCTATGAAGCTAAGGCACTGAAAGTTCTAGGCTGTTTTGCCCTGATCTCAAGGACATGTTTACACAAGTAAGATACAGAGATTGTTAAAGGTTATAATTAAGACTCTTCTGAGATGGTCAACCTCGGGACATACAAAAGCTGTTTTGCTAAATGCCCTTGTGTTCAATATACATCTTTGCTCACATTGTAATGCTCTTAGGAATTACAGCCACCAGAGATAACCCTCTATTTACCGTACATAATATAATGCTCAGATGAAAATGAGGTGAATGTGAGAGAGCCCCTGTTCTTGTCAGGATACGTATGCCCCACTTCAGCTCAGATCTAACTGATTCATCCTTTTCAAATGCAAATATTTGGGGAGGGGCATGGGTTTCAAGGATACACTCTTAGAGAAGATCCCTTGAATAAGAAACAGACACAGTAAAGAAAAATACACACACTACTATTGTATGGAGAGGGTTTTAAATTAATTCTGGCTGCAGTGCAAAGGAAACTTAGTCACAGCATATTTAGCCATGTTTAAGGACTATTGAAATCAACAGGATTTGATCTGGGATTAAGGCCACAGTAGTGAAATAAACAGGATTTGGGGCCAACTGAACTGTCTCACTGATGTGCTTAGTAACTGACCCTAAACGTTCTTTCCCAGGATCAATTGTCATTATTTATTTATTCAATAATATTGATGTACATGGCACATTGCAAAAGATAGTTCCAAGGCTCTTACAATCTAAAAAGAGCCACAAAAAGGGGGAGAAACTAGGAGGAAACCTGTTGAAGGAGTTGACAAGAGAAGAATATGCAGGTTACTTCAGTGAAACAAAGAACTTGGTTATATAAAGTTATGGGGACCAAGGGCTGTTGCAAAGGCTTGAGGGAACTTGTGACAGAATTTATTTAACAAACCAGACTTAGGAGTCTAATAATTAAAGTCCTAGTTACTTCAAGCAGGGGAGGGTACCATGTGCCCTTCTCTGAACTGCACCCAGACTTTTACACTTGAAGTCAATGAGAGCCAAATCATGCTGTTTATATTCAGCATGGCAATTGCAGTTCCTTTGGATTGGTCCCAAGCAGAAGCATTTGATACCTCCTGTTACCCTTTAGAGAAGATTATGTTACACTTTCCAGAGCAAGTTGGAGGAGGGAAATGTAGACTAGCATGAACAAGATTTATTCTTGTTAAGGCTTGCCAGAGATGTCTGTATGAGGTAAGTTCAATAATGGGACAGAGCTTGGAAAAAATACGTTTTCAGACAACAGAACCACGAATCCCTTAGCCAGCATGAGTGCTCACCATGTTGTCCTGTTGGCTGGGGGATTTTCAAAGTTGTGGGCTAAAAATGTGACTTTTTCCAAGCTCTTACATGAGGTTAGTTAATCAAGGACATTGCCTCCACACACAAAAAGCCCCTTTTCTAGCCAAGCTGATCAGGCTCAGGAAACCGTTGTTCTTTGCTAACAACAGATATTAAACAAGTTCAACCCTTTGAGTGGACATGTCAGAGTTACTGCATGGTTATTGCTCTGGAAACACCAGGGAAATTTATTGCTCTGGAAACCCCAAGGAAGTTTTGTTTATCCAACATAAACGGGCCGGCAGAATGTTGGATAAGTGAAAATGTTGGCTAATAAGGAGGGATTAAAGAATTTGACGTTAAATAGGCTTTTAAGGAAAAGCCTATTAAATGTCAAATTATGTTATAATTTTACAAATTAAGCACCAAAACATGTTTTGCAACAAATCGACAGAAAAAAGCAGTTCAATACATGATAAGGTTATGTAGTAATTACTGTATTTACGAATTTAGCACCAAAACATCACAATGCATTGTAACAGCTGGGCAGGAGGCAAACTGAGTTGCATAATACAGAATGTGGCATGAGCGAAGGTTAGATAAGCGAGACTCTACTGTACATACATATATTAGCTGTGTGCTTGTATGAAATAGCTGTATCCTAGTGTTACAGTTCACTCCACTGTTCACCGATTTTAACTTCCTTGGAATAGCTGTTTTTAAATGGCCCGTGGCATCTTAGTGTGCATCTACACTGTAGAATTAGTGCAATTTGATACCACTTTAACTGCCATGCCTCAGTGCTATGAAATCATGGGAGTTGTAATTTTACAAGGGTTTTGGTCTTCTCTACCAAAGAGTGCTAATGCCTTTGTTACTTCCTTCTCATTTAATAAATCTGTACTTTTGACTTTTATGTTATTGTTAGCATAAGCCACTTCAATTGCCATAGTTTACAACAGAAAGTAAATAAATTATTTCATGGATATTACAGTACAACCGCCGTATCTGTGAGTCATACATTCCCGAAACAGGAAAATGTGGACAATATTAAACTATTGAAATGAATGATTTCTGGTGGAAATTACTATAGAATCACTTGAAGGACCTAGAATTTTCTAGATTGTCCAACATTATTTTCTGGTAACCTGAAATTTTCTAGAAAGGGTGTATATTGGCAAGTGTGTGCCATTGAAACCATATGTCAAAATCTTGTGAGTGCGAGTGCCATGCTGTTTTTCTAAAATGAAGACGTATTATTTCTATGATGATAATAATTTTCAATATATTCAACAAATTCAAATTTCAAATATAAAGAATTGCAAATAAATACAAATAATTACCAGTTATCTATTCAACAGCTTCTAGCATGAGTACAATTGCATTCAAAGGTAATTTTGTGTAAAAGCTCTAGATTACAAGACACATCTGTTTCCAATAGGAAAAATAAAACATCCGACCCCTATACAGTGAAGAGTCAACAGACTTCCCAGCTAATAATTTGGAGATCCAATGCTGGTCTAGGATTCTAAGCCATGAAAATGTACTGGAATGCCTTGGGCAAGTCACATCCTCTGAATTTCAGAAGAAAGCAATGGTCATCAACTTCTAAATAAATCCTGCTAAGAAAAATATGTGATAAATTTGCCTTAGAGTTGTCATAAGTTAGAAACAACTTGAATTAAAGTAGATAAAATAAATATTGTCATTTATGAGTTTAGATATCTATTTGTATATTGTTCTTTTATTTATATGTATGCATTTCCATTGTGTTTATTATTGATGTTTTGATTTTTTGTTTTATTGTAATTTGTTGTTTGGGCTTGGCCTCATGTGAGCCGCCCCGAGTCCCCATTGGGGAGATGGTGACGGGTTATAAATAAAGTTTATTATATTATTATTATAAATGACAAAATAAATAAATAAGATAAAATAAAATAAATAACATAAATTAAATTAAATAAATAAGATAACAACAATCACTTGATAAACATCAGATGTAAATTGTTTGAGTCCTCCCCTTCACATCTCCTATGACAATTTGTATTGCTTTAATCTAATAATGATTTATAGTAAACCCATATAGCATATGCAAAATACATTGCAACACAAAGTCAAAGTCTTGCTTCCTAAAATATATTAGATTTCATGTGTTTAAGCAGGGATCACCAATAGCCCACATGTTCATATGTGCCTGTAAAGAAGTATGTCATCCTTCCAAGTCTGTTATGGAACGATGCTTATTACAAACTTTCCATGGAACGTAGCCAGGCTGACAAAGTACACAGCTGGCTTACTCTTAATGGACTCGGTATTTGAGAATGGGTTCATGCAGAATGAGGCTCCAATCCATGTGATAATAAGCTTCCACATGACTATAGCAACTAGCAGTTCCAACAGCTGCTAAGTAGTCTTGTAGAGATTCCAGCTCTCTCTCTCTCTCTCTCTGGGCCTCCCACTTGCTCACTTATCATCTTTCTGGCACCAGAAGGCATCTTCTTGGATCAGAAGTAGTAAACAAACAAGCAATGGGAGGCTGCTGGCATCCATGTCAGTGTATCCAGGTTTCAATCTGAACTATAAAATACCTATCTAGTCTTAGTGAGCAAGGTGAATTCTTAATGTTACACTTAACACCCCAACAGAGTGCCCCGGGGGTAATCCCCCCCCCCCAAAAAAGGATTTTTGTTTCAAAATGCCTCTAAATGATATTAATGGGATGTGGGGAGCATTCCCCTCACAACTGGAAGCCTTCAGCCCTTATAAAGGGTCAAAAGAATTTGATGACTTTAAATATGTCAAAATGTCCTTTTGGACCTAGAAATGCCTAAAAGCATGGTGAGGACGTATTGTCGAAGGCTTTCATGGATGGAATCACTGGGTTGTTGTAGGTTTTTCGGCCTATATGGCCATGCTCTAGAAACATTCTCTCCTGATGTTTCACCTGCATCTATGGCAGGCATCCTCAGAGGTTGTGAGGTCTCAGAGGTTGTTGAGAGAATGCTTCTAGAACATGAACATATAGCCCAAAAAACCTGCAACAACCCATAGTGAGAATGCCCCCCTAATGTACCTTGGAGTGTTCTTGGGGAAAATGATTTGGAGAGGTGAAGAGTGGTCCTGCAAGGCTAAAGAGCCCCCTTAACCTTCCACAATTGCTCACCTTTGAACTCTAAACCTAAAATAGGTTCAACATCAGGTTACTCCTTTATGTTTAGACTGAGTGAATTCACCACTTTACTAACATGGAAGCCACTTGCTATCAATAATTGAAAGAATAATTTCCATGTCTTTTCATGTACCTACAAGTCAAAAATGAACCCGATATTGGCAACTGAGTAAGCTACCAGAATTGTGCTTGCTACAGCAATTATTCTTCTTAATCTTATTTACAAGAAATTCATGTGAAATTCAGATTAATCCAGTAAAGCTCTCTGACGAGAACATATTATCCAACATTACTCAATTGGAAGCTAGATTATATGTGGCCAAGCAAAATCAGAGTGTGATCCAGATGGTAAATCGAGGGAGAACACATAATCTCAGATGGACACCAACAGTTTGCTTTAGTCTAAACTTACTGGACAATGGCAAATTTCCACCTTTCCTCTCCTTTTCTGCTTGCTGAGTTGTTGGGAGGAAACTGCTTTTAAACAGTTATCTCGGGGGCCGTAAATATACTCTGTCACTAGAATGGCTTTATATCTTACTTTTTCGAGATGACTTGTTGCAAGCATGCCCAAGATGTTGGCCACCCCACTAAATTGCACCACAGCATGACAATCTAGTTTTTCTTGTGGATGCATGCAAGCTAAAATTCTCCAATTATACATTAAAAAAGATAATGCATATATCTTTCCTAGACTCTCTGAGATATATATATATATCTTTCCTAGATAGACTCTCTGAAATTCTTACTGTTCCTCATCTATCATATTTTAAAGAAATGTATCAATGTAAATGTTTGACTGTTAAGATAAATAAATTCCCTCTTTTTCACATTCTTCTTCTCATTTCTCTCCTCCTCCTCCTCATTATTATTGTGACATCTTTTTCAGAGCCCTGAAACTCAGGGTGGCTTTCAAAAGTTAAAACACATACAGCTAAAAGCATGTCATATAGTACGTGGCATTAAAGGAGCAATGGGACTATTTATTTATCCTCTCAGAAGCGAAATGAGTGTACAGTTGTAATGTATTTAAGAAAACATAAAGTTTAAAAAACTTGATTTTATACTAAATGTCCACCTGGAATGCCTCTGATGTTGCTATAAGAAGGTCCTCCGTTGTGCATGTGGCAGGGTTCAGGCTGCATTGTAGTAGGTGGTCTGTGGTTTGTCTTGGACTCCACTTTGTGGTCCCATTTCTTAAGGTTGGCTCTGCATCTCGTGGTGCCACAGTGCAATCTGTTTGGTGCCTTCCAAGTCGCTCAGACTTTTGTGTATCCAGGAGGGAGTTTCTCATTCTCATTTCTCAGACATGGCTTGAGTTTCCATGTTTTAGACTGCCACTTTTGGACTCTCACTTGCTGAGGTGTTCCTGCAAGTACCTCTGTAGATCTTAGAAAACTATTTCTTGATTTAAGGCATTGGTGTGCTAGCTGATATCAGAACAAAGGATGGGCCGGAGATGTCACTGCCTTGGTCCTTTCATTATTGGATGCCACTTCCTGGCAGATGTCAGGTGGTGCAATACCGGTTAAACGGTATGATTTCTCCAGTAGTGTAGAGCATATACATGCTGCAATAATGCGGCATGTCTCATTAAGAGCCACATCCACTGTTTTAGTGTGGTGAGATGTGTTCCACACTGGGCATGCATACTCAGCAGCAGATTCATATATTATTTCTAGTACCCACTTATTGCTTGATAATCAAGCAGTGCTTCTTATAAGTCAGAGCATGGTCCAGGGTAACTCCCAGGTATTTGGGTGTGCTGCAATGCTCCAATGGGTTTCCTTCCCAAGTAATCCTCAGAACTCGAGATACTAGTCTGTTCTTAAGGTGAAAAGCACACTTCTGTGTTTTAGATGGATTAGGAATCAGCTGGTTTTCCTTGTAATAGGCAGAGGTTTTTTCATGTCAGGAGTGACTTGAGAAACTGCAGTAGGCAGTAAGAGCACCTAAAGCTTTAGAGAACTTCTCTTCAACCATTTCAAAGCTCCATGCTTGGGTGGTGATGGCATAATCGTCAGCATAGATGAAACTCTCTGTCCCTTCTGGTATTTGTGTAAATGTTAAACATTGATGCGGCCAGGCCATTTTGTTTTCACCATCTGCTTCTCTGGCCCTAGAATTCAACAAAAAGCTCCTGTTTTGTAGCAGATTTCCTATGAAGCGGGTGAGTTGGTTGGTAGTCATTTGGGATATGATAGGTATTTATCAGGAGAAGGAGATGACAGCTCCTGTAATCTGCTGCCTTTCAAACCATCTTCTATGTGCTAGGTCAGGTTCAACACTTGTGAATAGGACCAAAGAATATTAATAAGACTAAAGATTATTAAAAGTGCACCCATTAAAAATAAAGTTAACAAATCTAGATAATACAGCACTTTACTGAAGGCCCTTTCTGAATGAGCAGTAAGTCCCCAAAGGCTTGCCCCACCCTAAAAAAAACAACAGCAGTATTTGCCTCCCTGCTAGACAGCAAGAAGAGTACCTTTCTAGTAGGCTTGTCTGATCCAAACAAGAAATGGTTCAAAACTCGTTTCGGATGTAGGGGGCGCTGGTGGTTCAGATCTAAAGTCAATTCCGATTTTCACAGAAAAAAAAGTTCAAAACTTTTCAAAATTTCTGAGACTTCCAAATCCTTTGTTAATGGTTCCAAAGTTTTATTTCCTGTTTCATTGGGTGGTCTTTACTTTGAAAGTAGTTGTTTTACTCCAGAAAGGGAGGGGGAAGCAAAAGGAAGAAATCCATCCACTCTGGTTAAAACCACTGGGAAAGGAAAGGAATCCACCCACACTGGTTTAAACTGACACGGATCCATTCCATCCACACTGGTTTAAACTGACATTTTCCTGCTGTTTTATCCCTTCTCCTCTTTCCTTATCTCTCTTCCTTTCCACTTTCCCTTTCTCCTCCAAATCCCAGCCCGTTCAGGAAAACCTTGGGGGGGGGGGCATTTTACTAGGTTTCCCGGGTATGTTGTGCCCTTGCAAAGTGGTGGTGTGGCACCTTTCCCACCCAAGCTGCCTAGTCCCTTCCTGTTCCCGTCCCCAGTTGTGTGCTGAAACCCTGCCCCTCCCGAGGTGGTTTCCCCTCATTGGCTGGAGGCAAGCATCCCAGCATGCAAGTTCCTGCTTGCATCCAAACGCTGGGTCTTGTCCGAATCACTTCCTGAGTTGGAAGTTGGAACAAAGATGGCGACAGTGGCTTCGAAAGGGCAAGGATACTTCCGGGTTCCCAAATTGCTTCGAAATCACTTCAAAAAGGACTTTGATCTGAATTTAATCCAAATTACAAAGATTCCAACTGGACCTAACCATGCTTACTTTCTAGGAATTGAGTTCCAGATCCTGAAAGCAGCAGCTGAGATTGCACCTACAATGTAGAATCAATACAGTTTGGCAACACTTTTAAGTGTCATGGGTAAATCCAATGGGATCCTAAGCTTTAATGTTTGGTGAGGCGCCAGCTGTTTTTGGCAGAGAAAGCTAAAGATATTGTAAAACTGCAGATCCCATGATTCTATATTATTGAGCTGAGTGGTATCAAACTGTGTTACTTCTATAGTGTACATGCTTATAGAAAAGGCCCTCTCCTCTGTTTCCATCTGCTACATCTCTGAAAGTGATAGGATAGAAAGAAGTCTCCCCTTGAAGATCTCAAAATATGGTGTCTATGTGGTCCTTCAAATAATCTGGAACTGACCTGCGTGCAGCTTTACAGGTCACAATACCCACACTTTGTATGGAGACTACAAACATATTAGAGCCAGTGGAGCAGGTGCTGCAAGGGAATTGTACGCTCCCTGCATCAGGGTGCATTAACAATCGGGCTGCAGCTCTTTGGTCCAACTGCAATTTTGAAACATGCACAGACCGATGTATTAAGTAAGGAAAGAGCCTGTGTGGAGCCTTCAGCAGGGCAAAGTGCAAGGATTGGGAAGAGCTTTGGTGTATCACTATAATACAATGGATCAGGGGGAGGGTAAATGAAAGGGAAAATAGAAGTATTGCACTTGTACTGTACTGTATTGTACTGGTAGTATAATGTTTCTATTATGTATGTGAAACTAAATATAAGCTTCTATAAGCTGCTTTGGGAGGGCTTTGCCCTAAAATGTGGCATGTAAGTACTTTAAATAAATAATTATTACAGTAAGGTTACACAGTAAAGGGGATTCAAATAGCAAGTGGGGTTTTTTCTTTTCTTTTTTCAGAACTGTATATTTTTAATAACACAAAATTAATTATATCACTATCCATGATGAACTATCTTAAACACTGATAGTGAGGAGAGCTGATAGGCAGAAAATAAACATATTTAAAATGAAGTGTGAGGAAAGAGCTCCATGGATACAACAGACTGATAAAGAAGACAAGTAAATCAGTTTTTGGCACACATTGAGACCAAACTCCGGTGAGAAGTGAATATGCTTAAAATGATTCTGTTGAACTTTGGAAACAAGAAAGTGTGATTCACAGGAAAAGACAATCACACTTGGCAAAGGAAAATACAATGGGGGTGGGACAGAGACTGGGCTACAGGTACATTGATTCAATCAAGGAAGCCACAGCCCTAGGTTGGAAGACCAGAATAGGGCAGCTGATATTTGGAGATTTCACCTTCACTTTGACTTTCACTGTTAAGTCAAAGTCAACTTGGCTGCATATAGCCAGAACAAAGTTGCCAAGGGTTATTATTTGCTTGACTGTCTGACAGCTGTCAAAGACTTTCCTAGGCAGAAACACTGGGTTGCTGTGAGTTTTCCAGGCTGTATGGCCATGTTCCAGAAGCATTATCTCCTGCCATTTCACCCACATCTATGGCAGGCATCCTCAGAAGTTGTGAGGTCCTCACAACCTGAGGACACCTGCCATAGATATGGGTGAAATGTCAGGAGAGAATGCTTCTGGAATAATAAACATATAGCCCAGAAAATTTAATTATTTATGTGTTTGTTTATTGTATTTATATACAGTACCACCTTTCTCACCCCTGGGGGAACTCAAGGTGGTTTACAACATACTAATGGCAAAAATTAAATGCCAACATACAATACACAAAGAAATCATAATAACGAAGTACTATATATAACTATGAACTTCAAATCAATTTAAAACATAAAACATACATACAATTTAAACATTCAGACAATCCACAGCAACCCAGTTTGAGAGCTTCTTGGAACCAAAATGGCAAAGGTGCCCTGTCTAAGCTACACTACAGAATGAAATTGGTTTACTCTTCTCTTGAAAGTGCAGGATGTAACAGCAAATCCTTCCATTCCACAGAATGGGGTGCTGACAATGTGGTATCCAAGTACAATAACTGTATTATGTGGGCATTCCAGCTAAAACTGAGAAATTAATCAGAACAGTCAAACTCTAAATGAGCACAAGGAGTTGAGGAGATTTCCATGCCAAAAGGCAAATGCCACTGCAGATAAACCAGAAGTTGGGGAGGAAAGGGAAACATCTCTTTTCCTCAAAGGTGGGCAGCAGTCTCACCTTGATGCTATTGTACAGACAATGTGCTATGAAGCCAACACTATAGTTGTTTAAGCATTGGACTATGCAAACCAGAATTCAAATTCCTACTTGTCTATGAAACCTAATGGGTTACTTTAGGAAAGTCTCTCTCTCTCTCTCTCTCTCTCTCTCTCTCTCTCTTCTCTTAGAGAGTGGCACAATGGGCTAAACGCTTGCGCCAGCAAGACTGCTGGCCGAAAGGTCAGCAGTTCGAATCCAGGGACCGGGATGAGCTCTTGTCTGTCAGCTCCAGTTTCTCATGCGAGGACATGAGAGAAGGAAGGAATGGCAAGGAAGGGAAGGAAAAAAGAACAAGCTTGCAAGGAGAAGAAGGGAAGGGAAAGGGAATGGACGGGAAAGGGACCCGAAAGGGATGAGAAAGAGACAAGAAAGGAAAAGTACAGGACAGGAAAGGGACGGGAAAGGAAAGAGATGGGACAGAAAAGGATGGGACAGGAAAGAGACGAGAAAGGAAAAGGGACACAAAAGGGACAGGACGGGAAAGGGATGGGAAAGGAAATGGATGGGAAAGGAAAGGAGAACAAGTTTGGAAGGAAAGGCGGGAAGAAAGGAAAGGAGGACAAGAAAAGGAAGGAAGGACAAGAAGGAAGAGGTGAGCTGGCTTGGGAGGCCTTGGGCCCCTTTGGGCCGGGCCCCCAATGCCAGGCTCTGTCCCATGGCTCTCCTCCGGACCCCAAAAGCCAAGACTGAAGGAAGGAAGGAAGGTGCAGAAAAGGAGGAGGAGCCCACAGGAGAGTAAAACATCTGGTCGTCATGATGTGATCACCATGCTCAATATATCCCATATGCAAGGGGGTATTGGGATAACAATACAAAAGGTTTGCTAGGGTAGACCCTCTTCCACCCAGTCTCAGCCCCCCCCCGAACCAAACGCAGCCCCCCGAATCAAAATCCTGGCTACGGCCCTGCCCCATGCATATAGTGCCCTTGTGGCACAACACAAAAACCTCCTTCTGCCCTGTGTACTATGTACGTCTACAAACGGCATTGAATGTTTGCCGTCTATGTGTACTTGTGATCCGCCCCGAGTCCCCTTCGGGGTGAGAAGGGCGGAATATAAATAAAGTATTATTATTATTGAGCATGGTGATCAGATCATGATATAAATAAGTATAACAGTTCAGATAATGTACCAATAAGGCCTTCTCGTGGACCACCCTGAGAATTTGGGGAGGGGGAGGCTGAGCCCCTCAAGCCCCCTTTGCTACGACCCTGACCTGGGGCAACTTAGTCACACACTCTGTATAGCCGAAATCCGTATAGCGAGGAACTGCCCTTCCCAGGTAGGTAACTTTGATCCAGGTAAGTGAGGGAGAAAGTGGCAAGAGCGGGGCGCGTGCGCGCTGGAAAGCAGAGGACCAATGGGGAAGCCTGTTGCCCTTCCCTGGCCGCTGCTCGCTCACCTTGCCTGCAGTCGCAGTAGCCCCAGTCCACCCTGCCTCGGCCGTTGCGGTAGAAGCACCAGGGCCTGCTGCGCCCGTCCGGGTTGCGGCAGAAGTTGCGCTGCCCGCGGAGCCCCTTGCCCTGCGGGGTCTTCTCCAGGAAAGTGGGCACCTCCGCCCAAGGCAGGCACTCGGCGCCGGACTCGGTGACGTTGACGAAGCGCCCCCCGCCGCCCCGAGGGCAGCCCCCGCCGCCGCCCGGCTGCAAGTGCTGGAGGGGCAGCGAGTGGGCAAGAGGAGAAAGAGGAGGATTGGGAGCAGAAGTGCCGCCTTCAAGGAAGAGCCCTGGCGCCAAGAAGAGGAGGAGGAACGCAGCCAAGCAGGCGCGCCCCAATGCCATGGTGCCGGTCCGGCTCGCTTTGCTCCATCGCCGCTCGGCTCCGGAGCCCTGACTCGGAGGAGGAGGGAGGCTGGAGGGGCGGGGAAAGGCGCCGCGGAGCCCCACGCACTCATCCCCTCGGGCTCCCTCTTGGCCCCCCTCCCCGCCTTTGCATCCCAGTCCCCGGGCAGGGCGCGCGCCACTCAGAGAGGCGCGCGCTCTTTTCGCCAGAGCTCCTGCCTGCCTGCCTGCCTGCCTGCCCCAAGCCCACCTTGTCAACATCGGTTTTGCCTGCATGCATCTCCAGGCATGGGCAAACTTCGGCCCTCCAGGTGTTTTGGACTTCACAACTGTAATTTGTGAAGTATATTGTATTAATATCCAAATGTCCTTTGACCAGTAGCTGCTCACTTGGCAGTGCCTCCGGTGTTGCTGTCAGAAGGTTCTCCATTGTACATGTGGCAGGGCTCAGGCTGCATTGAAGTCTGTGGTTCGCTCTTGAACAAAGTTTTCAAACTTTGTGGGGTTTTTTTGTTTTCTTTTTAAACACATTACAACTGTACTCTTGGTTCACTCCTGATGCGATAAATAAAAATGTCCAAATACAGGCAGCAACCAGCCAGGCTTTGAAGCTACAAGGCCATTAATTGCTCATCAAGGTGGCCAATTGCAACATTTGCACTTGCCTCCAGCAGACAAGAGTTTGATGCATCCTGGACATTCCACAGACGTATAAACATCACTTGTCTCGTTTCCAACAGACCTCTCAACCTCTGAGGATGCCTGCCATAGATGCAGGCGAAACGTCAGGAGAGAATGCTTCTGGAATATGGCCAGACAGCCTGGAAAACTCACAGCGACCCAGTGATTCCAGCCATGAAAGCCTTCAACAGCTCTAGATCTCTTCATCGCACTAGAGCAGGCATAGGCAAACTTCGGCCCTCCAGGTGTAATTTGTGAAGTAAATTGTATTAGTATCCAAATACTTTGGATGCCATAATGCGTTATCTCCAATGAACTTGCAATGACTGTTGGCTCTTGTTTTCATTAAGTCTCCAAAATGGTTCATTAAGTGGGAGAGTGGATGAAATTAGTAAAGGTAAAGGTGTTACCCTGACATTAAGTCCAGTCATGTCCGACTTTGGGGGTTCGTGCTCATCTCCATTTCTAAGCTGAAGAGCCAGCATTGTACGTTGACACCTCCAAGGTTATGTGGCCAGCATGACTTCATGGAGCACTGTTACCTTCCCGCTGGAGCAGTACCAATTGATCTCATATTTGCATGTTTTTAAATTGTTAGGTTGGCAGAAGCTGGGCCTAACAGCAGGAGCTCCCCGGATTTGAACCTCCGACCTTTCAGTCAGCAAGTTCAGCAGCTCAGCAGTTTAACCCACTGCACCATCAGTAATTTTTTTAAAAAACTCTAAAATCAGGACAGTAACTAAAGAGCAACACTCACTCAAAAAACTGGAGAATTCCAGACAGGAATAAGAGCCAGCTAACACTGCCCAACAAAGGATCCCCCAGGCAGCAGGCAGCCAGGCTTTGATGCTTCAAGGCCATTAAACACTAATCAATGTGGCCTATTGCAACATTCCCTCTTACCTCAAGCAGACAAGAGTTCTTTCTCCCACCTTGGACATTCCACAGATATATATAAACCCCACTTGCCTAGTTTCCAACAGACCTCACAACCTCTGAGGTTGCTTGCCATAGATGCACGCGAAACAGGGGAAAATGCTTCTAGAACATGGCCATACAGCCCAGAAAACTCACAGCAACCCAGTGATTCCAGCTATGAAAGCCTTTGACAATAAGCAGGGAGGCTGTTTGGAACTGTGGGAATTGAAGTCCAAAACACCTGGAGGGCTGACGTTTGCCCATGCCTGGACTAGACTGTACAATGAATGAAGTTTGATACCACTGGCACTTAAAGTAGTGTGGAGCTGCATTTCTTTTGTCATGTAGGAGCAATTCCGTGCTCCTGAAGTGTTAAAGTAGGTTTTGAGACTCATCACCTTGGGGAGCTCCTTCTGAGTTTATAGTCAAACCCAACATGGAGCCACCAGTCCTGGATTGGAAGTCCTCAGCTGCGTGGTCAAACTCTCGAAATAGAACAGGGAAAAGTCCCAACTTCAATCCATTCCTTTCTCCAGGTCAGGCAGAGAAAGGAGCAAGGGGGAGGGTCAAATGCTTTTTCTGGGTGCCTGCCCTCTAGGAATGTCAGGGGCTTTCCTTAGGCAAGGAATACTCAAGAGGTGGTTTTACAGTGCTTTCTTTCTGCGTAAAGTCCTCTCCTCGCCCTCCTGCAAAAGCGACCGGCCTCCTATGACAAGACAGCTGCCACCAAGGGATGAGTGACTGCCGCTCTGTCTCCTAGCAGAGGGTGGCATCCTCCTAGCGACTGGAGCATCCCAAACCCAGAAATCAAGTTGTAATGTCGAGGAGGGAGAGGGGTCTGCTGTGCCTTGCCAGGTTTGGGTAAATAAATTTTATAGAATTAATGAAGTTTTAACTTTTAGCTGCCATGGCTCAAGACTATGGAATCCTGCTACTGGTAGCTGGGAATTTCCAAGGGGTCAGCTTTCTTGTCAGAGTGCTGGTGTCTCACCAAACTACTCCTCCCATGGTCCCATTAATTGTATGATACCCTGCAATTATTCAATGCCTTAAAAAACATAAAATTCAAAAAAATTGAAATCAAATTAGATTAGAATTAAAACACTTAAAAACACCATATTAAAATCAGGCCATCCATAGTCATAGTCCAAGCTGTTCCATAGCCATTCCATATATTCCAAATCTGTTGATTGCATTGCACTATTCTCCGAAGGACTGATCCCACAGCCATTTTTTTAACCTTTTTTTCTGAAGACTAGGAGGAAGTGGGCTGATCTAATGTTACTGGGGAGGGAGTTCCATAGATGAGGGGCCACCACTGAGAAGGCCCTGTTTCTCGTCCCCACCAGTCGCGCTGCAAAGGAGGTAGGACCGAGAGCAAGGCCTCCCTGGATGATCTTAATCTCCGAGATGGTTCATAGGGAGAGATGTGTTCGGACAGGTAAGCTGGGCTGGAACCATTTAGGGCTTTATAGGCTAAAGCCAACCTTTTGAATTGTGCTCAGTAGCAGACTGGCAGCCAGTGGAGCTGACGTAACAGGGGGTTGTGTGCTCCCTGTATGCTGCTCCGGTGAGCAATCTGGCTGCCACCCATTGGACTATTTGGAGCTTCCAAACAGTCTTCAAATGCAACCCCACATAGAGTGAGTTGCAGTAATCTATTCAGGATGTAACCAGAGTGTGGACCACCATGGCCATGATTTCTCCATGGGGCAAAAGAAAGAATAATAATAATATAATAAAACTTTATTTATAGGGAAGAGGGAGCAAGCTTGATTTCTGCTGCCCTGGAGAATAGGATGCCGAACAATGGCTTCAAATTACAGGAAAGGAGATTTCACCTGAACATGAGGAAAAACTTCCAACCTTTGAGAGCTGTTCAGCAGTGGAACTCTCTGCCCCAGAGCGTGGTGGAGACTCTTTCTTTGGAGGTTTTTAAGCAGAGGCTGGATGGCCATCTGTCGGGGGTGCTTTGAATGCGATTTTCTTGCTTCTTGGCAAGGGGGTTGGACTATATGGCCCACAAGGCTTCTTTCAACTCTATGTTTCTATGATTCTATATTCTGCCCTCTCAGGGTGGATTCACAACAAAAGATTGCAAACATTCAGTGCCGGATCCAAAAAAGCATAAAACAAGCAACCTTGTCCCCCAAAAGCAATCTAACATAGCCAACATTAGACATAAATTATATAAACAAAAATAACATTTATTTAAAATAGTTATTAAAGTATTATGCACCCAATATCACCAGTGAGGTCAGCAGTACCAACTAAGCCAAAACCAACTAAGTCAGAATGTGGTCACAAGTTCGGAACAGGTAAATTGAATGTGAATTTCTAGTCATCTTCCTCTCCATATGCTAATTAATTTTATATAAAAGGGGCATCATTGGATATCCTGGGACTTAAGCATCCATGGATTTTTGGTATTCATGGGGGGTCCTGGAACCAAATCCCAGTAGATACCAAGGGCCCAATGAAGTTACAACGGACTAGCCTTCAATTAGGCTCGGAAGGATTTTACTGCAAGAAACCTATATATGTCACCCCGCACCTCGTAATTGTGTTGGATTGTTTTTAATGTTTTATGCTTTTTATTGTAGGGCTGCATGTCTGTGACATGTTGCCCATATATACATTGTTGTCACCCGCCCCGAGCCTGTAGGGAGGAGCAGAATACAAAATCGAAGAATAAATAAATAAATAAATAAATAAAGGAAAACACTACAATGGGAGGAGGAGAAAGAAGAAAAAAGAAGGAGAGGAGAAAAGGTGAAGAGGAAGCAGCAAAATAACCAAACTCATTACTTTTTAGTTATGATAGAGGGGCAGAGTTGGAGGCACCAATAATCCAATTGGCTCCTGTCCACCTCCTTCCTCAATACACATAACGGAAACAGAAGTTGGCAGCACCAGTCAGAGATTTTGAACCATGTGATATTCAGTTCAGACTTTGAACCATGACACCAAAACCCAAGAATTTATCCCTACAGTCATTTAAAAGCAAGCAAATGGTAGTTGTAATAAGTTTCTGCTAGATCCCAGAATAATACAGTTCATAGAATCATAAAATCATAGAGTTGGAAGAGACTTCGTGGGCCATCCAGTCCAACCCCCTGCCAAGAAGCAGGAAGATCGCATTCAAAGCACCCCCGACAGATGGCCATCCAGCCTCTGTTTAAAATATCAAGTCAATCACTTAAAGTATACATACATTTGAGTGACTAGCAAATGCTAATGAATGTATATTTTAAGTATATTAGTACAGTAGGCCCTTGGTATCTGCTGAGTCCTGTGGACGCCAAAATCAATGGCCAGGGGTGTAAACAGCTGTTAAATCAGCAGCAGCTAAAAGATCTATCAACCGAAAGGTTGCAAGTTCGAACCCTGGGTTGACATGGGCAGCCAAGCATCAGCCCTGCCCACTGTTTACCTAAGCCAGTCTTTCTCAACCAGTGTGCCGTGGCACACTAGTGTGCCGTGACGGACCTCCTGCTGTGCCGCGGGAAAAGCTCTCTGCCCCCTTCCTCCCCCCCCTCCTGCCGAACTCCTGCTGCTTGGGGAAGGAGGAAGGGCCGGGCAGTGGCGAAGAAAAAGAAGAAGAGACCGGGGTACCGCCTCCTTCGGCCATTTCCCCAGCCAGCCTCCAATCCGCCATGACTCCCACCATGACTCTCGCCCCTCGCTCGCTGAAGCCGCGTGGAGGAGCCCCGCCCACTGAAGCCCGTCCACCACTCATGCTCCTCCTCTGTAGGAAAGCTGAAGCTGGGGGGAGGGGAGGGGCATGGCGCGGCCTGGCTCTGCCCCCTCCCCCGGCTTCGGCACTCCCAGCAGCTGCTCCAGCCTTGAGGGGACACTGCATTGTGCTGGCTCTGGCACCGCTGGCTTGGCACTGCCCCTTCAAGGCTGGAGCAGCTGCGGGGCGAGGTGAAGCTGGGGTAGGGGCGGGGCATGGCACAGCCTGGCTCCGCCCCCTCCCCAGCTTTGGCACTCCCAGCAGCTGCTCCCAGCAGGCCACCATCCCCCAGCCGTCCTTTACTGTGTTAGAGTGTCATTTTGTGTCATTTTGGTTGGTGGTGTGCCCCCGGATTTTTTTAATGTTAAAAGTGTGCCGCGGCTCAAAAAAGGTTGGGAAACACTGACCTAAGCAGTTCGAAAACAGCTGTAGCTGTAAATAGAGAAATAGGGTACCACTTTTGAAAAGCGGGGGAGGTTTTTACAATGCCATCTCAGATCAGAAAATGCTGGAATGAGGAATACTGGAATGCCGAAGTCCTGACAGCTCTTCATTGTTAAAGGATGGAACAATAGCACCCCCTGTGGCACGACACAAAAAAACTTCCTTCTGTTCTGTCCTGTTCTGTCTGTATACTATGTATGTCTACACAAAACGGCATTGAATGTTTGCCATGTATGTGTACTTGTGATTCGCTCTGAATCCCCTTCGGGGTGAGATGGGCAGAATATAAATAAAGTGTTATTATTATTATTAGTAGTAGTAGTAGTAAAATGGTGTCCACTTATATAACTCGGTGGAATCTATGGATATAGAGGGCCAACTGTAAAATGTTTCAGTATCTGCTTTATATTGTAAGGGAGAATTACTGGATCCACAGATTTAGTAACTTGGCACCACCGAGTCTTAACCTAGAAAGTAATATGCAACTGATAATTGAGTCTTCTCATGTGTCACCTTGACTTCAAGTCACTTTTATTTTGAGCAACTGAAGAAGGCAGAAGATGAAACATTACACAACTATATTTATAAACATTCATTTCTTTTTTATCTCCCCTAAAACAACTAAAAATATGATTATGCTGCAGAAAGATTTTTCTTATTAGGTCATAATTGTGGTGTGATGTATTTATATTATAATTATTACCCCAAAATGAATTAACTGCAGGTAATTTATTGGTTGTAACTGGTTGCTTCCAAGCTCTGCAACTCATGGATGGTTTTGGTGAAAAATCCATCTCCTGGAAATAACAGAATGCTATATGTAGGATCTTCAGGGTATTTAGGCTATACCGGTAGCAGCTTCCCTGCCCCAAGCTCCATAGTAAATTAACCAAGACCCATTGGAGCTAATGAGATTATGCCAGACAAAGCAGTTTCATGGTTTTAATGTAATTCCACTCTACACACATTCACTCCCATTCATACCTATGTCATTTGGCTTCTCTTTCTCTCCTGGTTTTCAATGATAATTCCAATGCTTCCCTTGCTTTCAGTAGCTGTGCTGGGTTTTGTTGCCATTCATCTGGGTTTATTGATATGTTACCCACATACCAAGTCTTAATTCACACCCTGGTATGGCTGAAGGTGCCTTAGTCTAGGACTTTGGTGATGATCAGTGCAGTTCACTATATTAGAGAAGTTTTAAATATGCCTTTTCTGGTTCCTATCAAGGTATGGATCCATAGTAAAAAAAAAAAGCTTTCCATGACAAGGTTGCTGTGAGTTTTCAAGGCTGTATGGCCATATTCCAGAAGCATTATCTCCTGACATTTTGCCCACATCTATGGCAGGCATCCTCAGAGGTTGTGAAGTCTGTTGGAAACTAGGCAAGTGGGGTTTATATATCTCTGGAATGTCCAGGGTGGGAGAAAGAACTCTTGTCTGCTGGAAGGAAGTGTGAATTGTTGTAATTGGCCACCTTGATTACCACTGAATGGCCTTTGCAGCTTCAAAGCCTGGCTGCTTCCATGACAGTCTCAAATTATTCTCTATCAAGTCAATCCAAGCCAGCTCAAATTGTCATAAGGTGTGTGTGTCCATGTTGCTTGTTGATTTATGCTGATCTCATGAATTTCATACAGGTTTTCTTAGGCAAGGAATACTGAGATGTTGTTTTGCCGGTCATGAAACAAATATTCCATTGAAATGAATGGAATATTTTTGTTCCATTGCTTTAAATGAGACATATGGAACTTGTGTATGTTCCTTGAAGTTGCCTATTGATTTGTGATGACTCTGTGAATGTCAGAGGTTTTCCTTAGAAAAGGAATATTCAGAGGTGGTTTTGCAGTTCCTCCTTCTGAAATATAGCCTACAGCACCTAGTATTTATTAGTGGTTTCTCTTCCAAGTACTCACCAGTACTGTTCCTACTTAGTTTCCAAGATCAGACAGAATTGGGTGTCTTTGTTGTATTTATGACCTTAGTATCTTGTCTGCATAAGATCAAACTTTCTAACTTGTGCCTATCAATGACAGCCTATTTGTAGGACTTCTGCAATAAGGATTATATACTTACACACATACCCTGTAACCAGGCATGTAGCCGGGGTGGGGGGCTTCAGGGGCTTCAGCCCCCCCCCCCCCCGCGAATTCTCAAGGTGGTCCGTGAGGCCTTACTGGTACATTATGTAAATTGTTATGTTTATTCATATCATGAACTTATCACCATGCTCAATATATCTTATATACATGGGGGTATTGGAATAATGATACAAAAGGTTTGCTAGGATAGACCCTCTCTCACTCAGACTCAGCCGCCTAATCAAACTCAATCAAACTTAGCCCCGCTGAATCAAAATCCTGATTTGTGTGTGTGTGTGTGTATGTGTGTGTGTGGAGCGACTTGAGAAACTGCAGGTCGCTTCTGGTGTGAGAGAATTGGCCGCTTGCAAGGATGTTGCTCAGGGGACACCCAGATGTTTTGATGTATTACCATCATTGTGGGAGGCTTCTCTGATCCCTGCATGGGAAGCTGAAGCTGACAAAGGGAGCTCATCTGCGCTCTCCCTGGATTTGAACCTCCAATCCGTTAGTCTTCAGTCCTGCCAGCACAAAGAGTCTATTAGGTGTCATGTTGTCTTTCAATTTTGACACAAACAATGGCGTTCTTAAAATGCACATTGAAAACTAACACAATTATCTTGGATTCACAAAAGTTTAGTATCTAATTCATCATTATGACACTTAGAAGTTTATTTTATGCTGCAATATATAAACAGGTGTGAATTGTTAAAACTCTAAACACACACACACACACACACACTGTATATTCAGCTAATTTCATTCTGTTTTTCTCCCTTTAATGAACTATCTGCTCCCTGTTAGCAGCAGAGATGCAAAGATATTTCTGATATTTCCAGCAGGAATTTTTAAGGCATCTTTTACGGAACCTGATAGCAATTCAGTTACAAAATGAAAGGAGGATTAAGTATCTGCCATGGCATTGCAGTGGCTCAGAGGACTATAAGAATTAATTTAGCAGTAATCTGCAGCTGGAGATATGAAATGGCTTCTTGGGCATTCTAGTAATCATCATTTTGACAAGTTACTATATTACTAAGGTCAAGAAAGACTATACATTAGTTCCGATATATTTGAGGGGCATCTATTTGAGCCACAGAATCTTTCCAATGAATCGAAGCACTGTAATTTGATACACATTAATACTGAGGAAATAAGATCAAATACGTTCATAAATAACAGACAAGACTTACTTGAAAAATATTTCCAGCACATACAAGAGGCATAAACCAAATATATGCCTTGATCCTGAACACTGAAACAAACAAATATTATTCAGTGATGTAATCTGATTCATTGTAACAATACATTTTGTTTAATGTTGTTCAAAATTGTTATCTGATTTATTATATGATTTATTAGAACAAATACAAAAATACAGGATCAGTATCTCTTAGTATATCGATACACACACACACACACACAAGAGAGAAAAAAATCCAACCCAGGCATTCTATAAGCCTTAGTAATGGCACTGAATAGAACTGCAGAGCCTGCCTTAAAGCAAAATGTTTCAATTTATTTTTATTTCAGCAGAATTCTAAAATTATCTGTCATTCTTCATAGTTTTATCTTTTCTCTGTTCCTGACACTTAGTTCAAGGTCTTAACTGTGACAAAAATTGCAACAATTTTGCAACCCTCAAAGTTAAATGTTTAATCTTCCATAAACGTACTTGCAATTTCCTTTCTTATGAGCACATAGAACATATATTTCTTGTTCTAAGAAGCTTGAGTCTTTTATCACCCCTAATAGTTTGAGGATTGGACTGGTGATATTCACTGTATCATTAGCTGTTATTTACTTATATGTTTGTTTGTTAAAACATGTGTATCTATGTTGAACTAAGATTTTTAAAGCTTGAGTATGCTTGTGTAGAGGAGCGCCCAGTGGCACAGTGGGTTAAAGCGCTGAGCTGCTGAACTTGCTAATCGAAAGGTCGCAGGTTCAAATCCGGGGAGCGATGTAAGCTCCCGCTGTTAGCCCCAGCTTCTGCCAACCTAGCAGTTCGAAAACATGCAAATGTGAGTAGATCAATAGGTACTGTTCCGGCTGAAAGGTAACAGCGCTCCATGCAGTCATGCCGGCCACATTACCTTGAAGGTGTCTATGAACGTTGGCTCTTCGGCTTAGAAGAGGAGTTGAGCACCAACCACCAGAGTTGGACACAATTGGACTTAATGTCAGGGGAAACCTTTACCTTTACCTATTTGCTTGTGTAGAGAGGAATCACATGGGGAGCATGAGCTTTTCTGGGCAAATTGGTAACCTAAATGTTCCTCACTATCTGTCAATCCCCCCATTAAATTGACTAGCATGGTCTAGTAATATTAGCATTGGACTGTGACAAGAAATCTGGATTTGAATCCCTGCTCAGCCATGAGAATCCACTGGGTGACCTTGGCTAAATCGCATTTTCCTATCTTTAGAGAAAGACAAACTACCTCTGAACAAATCTTGCCGAGAGCCCCCTGTGATAAGTCCATTATAGGGTTGCTATAAGTTGAAAACACATTGAAGGCAAGTTGTTTCCAACACTCAATTTATTTGTTATTACCCCACAGATCATACCTGTGAAACTCCACTGGATGCCAGTTTGCTACCAGGCACATTTTAAAGTGCTGCCTTCAGCCTATAAAACTCTAAAGGGTTTTGGCCCAGCTTACTTGTCTGTATGTATTCCGTCTATGAACCTACTCGAGTATTAAGATCTGCTGGAGAGGCCCTGCTCTCGGTCCCTCCCACTTCGTAGGCGTGATTGGTGGGAATGAGAGACAGGGACTTCTCAGTGGTGGCCCCTAGTCTATGGAACTCCCTCCCCAGAGACATTGGGACAGCCTTCTCCTTCCTAATTTTTAGGTAAAAAGTAAAATCAAGTAAATAAAATCAAGTAAATAAACCCATACTTGGCAGCATTACTCAGATTTCCTCAACTGGATGCCTTCTCAATTGACTAATATTCATTTGACCAAAATTCTGACATAGCACATTCCTAAAATGTTTCTGAATATAAAATCATTACAGAAATTATGAATAGCAACAATGTCCATAAGGACCTGATAATATAAAAGTCCTTTTCCAAGTTTGTTTCCAGAGATACGTGAATTAACAGGTAAAACATTTCCTTTGGGGAGTTTTATTGAATGTTTTGCCAAAAGGTCCCTTCCTTGCACTCTTTCTGTGATTGAGATAGATAGATAGATAGATAGATAGATATCAATTGAAACTCCTAAAATAAACAAGAGAGCTGAAATACATGTGCTAAGGTTATTGTCTGGGTTAGAAGGAAAAAAAGTTCACCATTGGACACGTCATTTGCAGCTGTAACAATACTGGCATTGTTCCAATAGCACTATCACAGAAACTTTTAAATGCGCCTCACAGTCCTTTGAACAGCCAAAATGTCAGAGGGTACCAGAAGTGGGATGAGGTGGAATGAATGTAAGATTTACTACCATTGCTACCAGTGGAAGACATAATAGTTGTGAAATCTTTTTTGTTTCCTGAATTATCTCTTTTCTTCTTCTTAACTTACTGACTCCAATCTCAACATCGGCAATATAGTTCTGGATAATACTCTCACTAAAAGAAATGTCAGTGAACACAATGTACATCTTGTGACCATTCAACTCCTATTCAATTTTTCATAAGACAGTATTGCATGGCCATTTCAAAGTCCCACTGAGTGTCCGGCTCTATGAATAGAAACTTTTCATCCCCTGCATACTGCGGAAATCCACAAAGAAGAAAGCTCACAGAATATCGGCTTGTCAAATAGTTGTGTTGAGGTCATCCTTCCAGACCCCAGCCAGCATATCCAAGGCAAATGCATGAATTGTCTGTTAGTTTGTATTATACTGCAGTGTCTGCACAAAAGCTGTGTGGTCCTCCAACTCAGTAAACCTGGCTTGGGTTGATGGTTAGTACAGCCAAGCTTAGAAAAGTTACTTATTTGAACAATCACGTCCACAATCCCTTACCCACACATTTTAGCCTAATTTAATTTATCTGGATTATTTTAATTGTTCATTTCCAATAGTTTAGTGATTTGCTCTTGTTTTGTTTTTATTGCTGTTGCTTAATTGTCTTTGTTTCATTGCTATTTATTTATTTATTTACATGATTTATATTCCACCCTTTTCACCCCGCAGGGGGCTCAGGGCGGATCACAATGCACATATACAGGCAAACATTCAATGCCATAGACATACAACATATATAGACAGACAATGAGCTACCCAATTGGTCGAGAGCTCACCCCGACCCAGGCAGGCCTTGAACTCATGACCTTTTGGTCAGTAGAGATCTTATGCAGCTAACTCCCAGCCAGCTGCGCCACATTCCCGGTGCTATGGCATTGAATATTTGCCATCTTTGGTTTTGGAAGCTGCCCTGAGTCCCTTCATGGGAAAAAAGCGGGTTAAAATTAATTAATTAAATAAATAAATAATAATTATTATTATCAACAATATGGCCAATAGCCATTGTGGTTGAACGATTAAAGGAAATGTAATTAACATTTTCAAACTCTCATCAAAATGTCCTATACATCAGGGCAAGCAAAGTATAGATTACGATCTACTGCAGCAACTGTAAGTGATATGCAATAGACAGGCCCTGAGGGGGGGACCTGAGGCCTCCTTGCTCCCGCCCCTAGGCACGCCTCCTTCTTCCAGTGAAGGAGGGAGGAAGGAGGGAGGCGCGCGCCCGTGCATGCGAGGAGGAGGCGTTGGGACTTCCCCTTATTCCGTCTCTCGCGCGGGCAGCGCCGCGCCCTCCTTTCAGTGAAGGAAGGAGCGTGCGCCTGCCAGCGCGAGAGAAGGAGCCGGGAGGAAGTCCCGACGCCTCCTCGCTCGCATGCACGGGCGTGCCTCCCTCCTTCACTGGAAGAAGGAGCGGCGCGTGAGCAAGCAGGCGGCGGGGGGAAGCCCCGTCAGACACACCTAGGGGCGGGACTTCCTCCCGGCTCCTTCTCTTGCGCGCGAGCGGGCGCCGCACTCCTTTCAGTGAAGGAAGGAGCGTGCCGCCTGCCTGCGTATGAGAGAAGGAGCCGAGGGAAAGTCCCGCCCCATAGCGTCTGACGGGGCTTCCCCCCACCGCCTCCTCGCTCGCGCACCGCTCCTTCTTCCAGTGAAGGAGGGAGGGGCGGCACCCGTGCATGCGAGCGAGGAGGCGTCGGGGGAAAGCCACGTCAGGCGCCCCTAGGGGCGGGACTTCCCCCCGGCTCCTTCCTCGCGCGGGAAGAGGGAGGGAGGAAAAAGGCCGGCCTGGAACCCGCCCCCCTCTCCTGGCTCCTCACCTCGGCTCCTCCTCCCGCTCGCTCCCTCCCTCCCTCAACAACTGCTACCGATGCCGTTCGGGTCACCATTTTGCCCCCCCCCCCATGGCTGCCGCCCAAGGCCATGGCCTCGTCTGGCCTTATGGGTAATCCGGCCCTGGCAATAGATGTAAAATTCCAATCTTCAAATATTTAACAGGAGCAATAAGAAACAACTTTTCTCTACATTACATGATATTGATGAAAAGAAGAACTATAAAGAGAATAATTTTATAAAGAGTTTCATGTTTGCTCAGTTCTCTGCATTCTTTTAACTACAAGTGTATGCCTCTTACAACACTGTCCTATTTATTTTATTTATTTACGACATTTATATGCTGCTCTTCTCACCCCAAAGGGGACTCAAACATACTATATTATTAGCATACTAATACATCATTAATAATAGTAGCATTATATAATATTGTTGCTGGGGGAGGATTTCTGATGCCGCAAAGGACAAGATGGAACTGTCTTCTCTGCTCCCTTCTTCACTCTGGCCCCAGAGCGGCCATTGGTGGTGGGGGAAGGGCCCTGATGCCGCAGGAGACAAGATGGAACTGTCTTCTCTGCTCCCTTCTTTACTCTTTAGTAATGGATCTTGGGTTTTTGCAAAAAAACAAGTTAAATCTCGAAAACCTGAAGTCTGTTCAAATGGATAGTATATACACACAATATTCTAGTGGAAATTGTACCGACAAACACGGATGGAAGCAATGGGATACCAAATATCAAAATTTCATATAATGCACTCTTACAGATAGATTATATCAACAAAATGCCCAAATACACAAATGAGGCAACCCGCATGCCGGACAAGCCAAGTTACAATATCAAGAGACAGGGTATGTGGGAAAACAGTCCTGGGAAAGGGGAGAAGTCGACGGAATGGTGAGTCTTTTTAGGGAATTATAACATTGTCCATCCCTTTTCCATTCGCAATGGGTAAATACTCATCCAGGTTTACCACATCCTGTATGGCGTGCGTAGATGGACAGCTTGTGGAGCAGGTGGGAGCCGAGGCCGCGACGGTGTAATGACGAGCCCGATCCATTTCGCCCCCAACGTATGGATAGTATGACAGATTTATCTTATGTTCAAACAGTGTTCCTTCCTTCCATTACAGAACCTTAGGAAAGGTTACATATGCATACTAATTCCATGTAAGCATCAAACTCATTTCAATGCCTTTTCATGTTTGCATCATGGTTTCTTATCCACTTTTAAGGTAATGGAATTGGCATGTTTAACCAATTCTAGTAAAGGTGAAGCTTTTCCCTTGACATTAAGGCTAGTCTTGTCCAACTCTGGGGGTTGATGCTCATCTCCATTTCTAAGCCAAAGAGCCGGTGTTGTCTGTAGACACCTCAAGTTCATGAGGCCAGCATGACTGCATGGAGCACCGTTACCTTCCCGCCAGAGTGGTACCTATCGATCTGCTCACATTTGCATATTTTTGAACTGCTAGGTTGGCAAAAGATTGAGGGTAATAGTAGGAGCTCACTCTGCTTCCCGGATTCGAACCGCCAACCTTTCAGCCAGCAAGTTCAGCAGCTCAGTTCTATAAGTTATTAAAAGACATCTCTTGTCATATTGGACATTAACTTACAATGTGCACCCAGGAAATGAGAAGTTACACATGTTTGAGAAGTACAGGTGGTCATTGGTTTGAAAGATTTTCATCCAAACCTTTGTTTTAGCTCTTTAACCCAGGAACCTAGGCATCTGCTTTATACTAAATTATATAATTGGTTCATCAAGCTCAGTATGGCTCAGATTGACTAGCAACAGCAAGTTTCAAGCAAAGTCTATCTATAGACCATGGCTAGTTCTATACTGTAAAATTAAGACAGTTTGATGCCACTTTAGCTGCCATGGTTCAATGCTATGAAATCCTAGAAGTTGTAGTTTGGTGAGGCACCAGCACTATTAGACAGAGAAGGCTAAAGACCTAAAACTATAACTCGCATGATTCCATAGTTTTGAGGCTTGACAGTTAAAGTGGTATCAAACCGTCTTAGCTCTACAATGTAGATGCACCCTATGTCTCCATTAATAGGACTACTTGGGATAATGTTGACAATATTACAGGTAAGCATAAATTAAGGTGGCAACCTTTCAATAATTATGACAAGGTTGTATGCAACACAGCGGAACCAGAACGTGTACAAAAATAAAATATGAAAATAGCTTTCCAGTCTCCTGGTACTACAAGATAACTCTAAATTATAATACATGGTTCATGCATGTATAATAAATACACTCCAAATTAAAATAATATAAGCAGCAGGTGTAGTGTTATTATGTTTCAATTGCCCTTGAGAAAATGATTTAATTTTGTTCTCACCAACTCCCTGATAAATATGAAGTGACTCTTTGCAAGGTTATGTGATTGTTATTTTTATAGCTTTGTGACTTTATTATTACTAGTGAGATTTGCCCTCCACAAAAAAGTGCAAAATTAATCGTGTTCATCCACCTGAGTTCACACAAGGACATGAGTCTTAATGTTCTAGGCTTTGTTACATCATTGTGCCATGTTTGGTTCACTATGATGGTGATGAACTCATCTGTATTTTGCTAAAAACAACACATCTTGTGGCTTTTGAAATACTGACATTTTAAAATGCCATGAACCTTTATTATTCCGTTTAATAGAAGCATGATATACTGTTAGTCTTCAATATGCCCAACAATATTTTTCGTTGTTGTAAGTCGACAATCTAGAAATGATATATTTGTAATATTCATGAAGTAATTTTAGAATTAGTGCTATATATCAATAGTGCAAAGAAGAAATATAACACAGGTATAATCAAGTGGTAACTTGTCGGCTCCAAGTCTCTTAAAACAATAGAAAGAGGGAAACAATTTTTTTAAAAAACTCGCTCAGTTCATACATTACATTCCCATTCATCCAATCTTGTTTGTAGAAAGGGTAACAAACAAGCTGCTATACATGCTCTATATCCTCATTCTCCATTCAGCTAATTTGACCACATCATTGTTAACACTGAACATCAGAATGGATCACCTGTTCCTCAAATCAGTACTGGCAGTACCCAAGTTATGAACTAGATAGTGTAGGTTTGTTTTTAAGTTGAATTTGTTTGTAAGTTGGAACAGGTACATTTTTAAAGTGTAACTCCAGGCATTTATACTATATATAATGTATGTTAGCTTTAGATAGTATAGGGAAGAGTTTTCAGGGCATTTATACTATTTATAATGCAGTGTTTCCCAACCAGTGTGCCGAGGCACACTAGTGTGCCGTGAGCGATCATCAGGTGTGCCGTGGGAAATTGGAACCTCCAGGAAAGGGGGGGGGGAAGAGTCTAGTGTGTTGAAGTATAAAAACTCTAAGAAACCTACCTCAATAAAGGCACAACATTGCAAACACCCCCCTCCCCACCCGTTGTCTATTTGGTCTCTCCCTCTCCATGCACTGGGAAGGCCCGCCTCCCTTTCCCCAAGTAGAGACCTCCTCTTGCCTCCTGGGGGTTCTGTGTGGGAAGTTTGGCCCAGTTCTATCATTGGTGAGGTTCAGAATGCTCTTTGATTGTAGGGGAACTATAAATCCCAGCAACCACAACTCCCAAATGTCAAGGTCTATTTCCCCTGAACTCCATCTGCGTTCATATTTGGGCATATTGAGTATTTATGCAAAGTTTGGTCCTGATCCAACATTGTTTGAGTCCACAGTGCTCTCTGGATATAGGTGAACTACAACTCCAAAACTCAAGGTCAGTGCCCACCAAACTCTTATAGCATTTTCTCTTGGTTATGGGAGTTCTGTGTGGGAAGTTTGTGTCTTTCTGCCATTCCTGCCAGGATATCTATGTTGAGTTCATCGAAACAGGCCCAGGTTTCACACTGAGTGTATAAGTACATTAAAAAAACATATTAACTCTATGTATTACTGTGTTAAGAGTGTCATTTTGGTTGGTGATGTGCCCCAGGATTTTGCAAATGTAAAACGTGTGCCGCAGCTCAAAAAAAGGTTGGGAAACACTGATATAATGTATTTAAGCTTTAGATAGTATAGGGAAGGGTCTGTGGTATTTGTTTTGCTGTCTGTGCCCCTGTTCAGAAGATTTCACCTCACTTTCTGTCCCTGTGATAATTGGATTTTGAAAAAAATGGCTTCTTGTGGAAACAAGCATTGGTAAGAAAGCTTCAGTGGATACACCTTTTCAACATACTGTAATTCTTTCAGGAGTGAATCTCCCTTCCCAGGGGTAGATTTCTCTCATTTCCTGTTGTCTCAACTCCGTTCCTAACTATGAGTCACTTGTCTGTATTACATTCACACACATGTACACACATTCATCCACTTGTATCCAAAATATTACCATATCCTTTTCTCCCTCCTTGGAGAAGCACCTGTTAGGCCAGACCTTGATTTCCTGCAGCCTGCCAACACATAGTTCCAAAACTTCCATAACACCATAACTTCAAAACGCGAAAATGCATCCTTTTCCTAAGAACAGTGCCAAGGACCAGATCTGTGTCTTCCATACAGCAGAACCTGACTCCCTGCACAAAATCTAAGACTCCAAAAGTGCACTTCTTTCTTCCCTTGAGAATGAACCCCCAAAGTGACCAGACTGCTCCCGTGCAATTCTGCCTCTCTCCATAGGTACACTGTCTCTCTCCTTCCCATGGAGCAGAGCATAGCGGGTGAACCAGACTCTTCAGATTGGTCAAAACTTGAGCATTATTAGACTGAGTTTTTTATAGAAATATTCTGTTGATGTCGTCCCAAAGTTGGAAATGAATGATAGACGTCTTCCATCCTGGCTCCATTTCAGTTTCCTGGCCAGATGTTGACTCTTCTTGACTGGTGTTGACAAACACAAGTCTTGTGTTGACTTCCTTCTTAACATTGTAATCATTTATCTTATCACTGTCCCGTTCTTATCAGAGTTTACTTTTCAGTTCTTTTTAGCAAGTTCTAATCACAGTTCAGCAAACAGGCAGTTACTGGTGTATTTTACTGGTGTTTTCAAAATTATTAACCCATCCATACATCCTTCCATTCATACCCACACATCATATTACATTCATATTCATCAAATCTGCATATTGAATTTCTTGCGACATACCTCCATCCTATGGAGTCCTGAGATTTGTATTTTGGTGTGGTATGTAGAAGGCATCAAAGTACCCTGAAAAGAGAAGAACTGAGGTTTTATAGGGTAGCAAAGCTTAGGAATTGTAGTTCAAAGTAGTGTGCTAAAAGAATTCCAAATCCTTCACCAAACAACAAACCCCAAGACTCCATAGGTTAGAGCCATGGGACTTAAGGTGCTTTAAACTATATAGTATGGTTATGCTCAAAGTTCTGTATTTACTGCACCAACTGAAGGTGATTGTCTACTCTAGTTTAAGTATTCAGTAAAAAGATAAATGGTGTTCAGACATTCAGACTGAATGTGATGTCAGCTCAGTTCTCTGGCTAATTGTAGGGTTAAAACTGAGGCCATACACAAAGATTCTGCGCCTTTTGAGTATATCCACAGCAAATATTTATGGAATGATACCATTTTGCGTGCTGTGACTATGGAATCCCAGAATTTGTGGTTGATTTACAAATCCGATGTTTCAAAACCTATAGACCAGTAATTGAGAGGATTCCAACATCTTAAGGGCCATAATTCTCCATCCCTACTTTACAGATTGACATATGAGTGTGAGTACAAATTACTTTACAGATTTACACAGAAGTCCTACTGTTAATCTTCTAATTTTTGGAATTCTAGATGTTGTTAAAGAGACCAAAGCAAATTGTTTATTCTTCTCAGTTGAAGCCAACTTTTGCCTGATCCTATAGCTGGTAGGCTGGTAGGAATTGCGGAAGTTGAAGTCCAAAACACCCGGAGAGCCGAAGTTTGCCCATATCTGCTATAGCCCCTTACCTGGTATGTCTCCGGTACAGCACTGCTGAATATATGATGACTGACTGTAGATACAATGTGTCAGTGCAGATTTAAACTAAAATTTGATAGTATTTATCTGGGAGTAAGCTTCCTTGAAGTCAGTGGGTTTATTTCGCATATTGTTAGACTATTAAAGAGGTTAAGCTTTGCCTGCATTGTGCCTCCAGTGTTCTCCATAGTTGGAAACGGACTTCACAAGGAGGGAGTTCAATCCTGCACTCTAGTCCCTCACTTAAACCTGCTGGACTTCAAAGTGTTCAAGCTGCATTCCACTTCTCCATTAACATCTGAATTAATGAAACCCTTGTTGGCTAGACGTAGCAAAGCTTACTTCAGCATTTATTTAAACCAAATAAAATTCAAGACAGATTGACGATAATGAGTATACTTTCAAAGTCCCAAGGGGTTCACATTTTCCACAGATATGGTTTTTATTCTGAACCAGTGGAACAAATCTACAACACAATTCCTCCCCCCCTTTCTACAACCAGTTAGAAGAACGATTAAATTTCCTTGTCTTACTAGAGTTCTAAAAATAGAGCACTTGCGCTTCCCAATTTCTGAATATATATTTGGGAAGTCTGAATGTCCGTGTGATTTAGTTACTATGTAGGGACCCTTCCACTATATTAATTACAATGAACATTATAGGAGATGTATACTTTGAGATGAAATTTCTCTCTAGACAAAGTGTCCATCTACAGTGTTATAAAAGTAGCATGTTGGTAATTTAGGAAGTACTAAATCACACAATGGCATTTTAGCGCACACAGTTACAAGAGCTCCATTACATTGGCATGGATTTTGAGTTTGCTCCTACATCCAATAAGTGGAGATCCACTGCTAGTTATTCCTACCAGTGTGAATAGACTTTCGTGTGTTCTCCCTTCTCCATGAAGCTCCTCCCCACTCTGATTTGATTTGGAAATCTCTTTGGAAGAGAGAAAATAAGATCCTTCCCTGTAGTGATTACAAGAACAGGATCATCATTATCATTTATACCCTGCTGCCAGCATCTCCTGAAAGGGACTCAGGGCAGCCCACAAACGCACTTCAGAGTGCTGCATATAAAATAAACAACACATAAGCATAAAAAGAGCAACATAAAATTATAGCAACAACCACAACAAATGCACATAACATGGATCAAGAGCCCTTTTATTCCTGAAGGCCTAGCTAAGATATAAACTATTGCAATTTTTCTTAGATCCACAATATATCATTTTCTATTTAGCAAGTGAACATATTTGCCATATTGACATTTCTAGGAGTATCAGTTTATATACACAAACCTAGACTACAGATTCCACACTATAGTTGGGCAGAGGTAAATCTATCTGTACAATTTCCATCTAAACATAAGGCAATAGAACAAGAGAGTTCCCATAGAGCTGTTTTTATGGTTCCCATGGTGTTTTTTTTCTACCTCCATTTAAAAAATCTTTTGTGACAGAATGTCCCATAATAACCTGTATGATGGGCATTTCTACCACAATTGGAGTTCCTATGGGCTCCCAGAGGTAAAAAAAAAATAGCAAAGTTTAAGAACATAATTTGCATTATAAAAGAGCTAGTGGAGCTTCAAAAGTTTGTATAATGCAGTTTTGGTTAGCCAATAAAGGTATTTTGTAGATTTTGAATGTTATTGTATTTTGCTTTATTTGTATTATGTTTCCTGCATAATCTTGAGTTTACTTATGCTGGATAGGTAGCCATCTAATGTGTTTACAATATCAGCACAACTCACATCACAACACCCACAATGCTGGAGTATCTGAAGTAGTGGAATTATATCCTTGATTTTTATTATAAGAATCAGAATCTTGTTGCCATCAACAATCCAAACTAGTTGTATTTTTTTAAGCTATAATGCAACAGAGACATTGGGTTCATGGTTATGCAAGTGGAGTTCCATAAATGCAAGTATTTCCTTTGAGCACAAAGCCTATTGTTAGTCCTGACTGGAACTGAGGATAAACTGACTGGTCTATAATTTCCTGGATCACCTCTGGATCCTTTCTTGAAGATCGGTGTTACATTTGCCTCCCTCCAGTCCTCGGGTAAGGTGCCTGATCTTAGAGAAAGGTTATATATCTTAGCTAGAAGTTCAGCAATTTCACACTTGAGTTCTTTAAGAACTCTGGGGTGGATGCCGTCTGGACCTGGTGATTTGTTGACATTTAGTTTAGTAAGGCATGTGAGAACATCCTCCTTGTTTATCTCTATCTGTTTTAATTCTTTTAATTCCCTCCCTGAAAAAACTGACTCAGCTGCAGGCATATGTTGTCTGTCCTCCTGTGTGAAAACGGAGGCAAAGAAGTCATTTAGCCGCTCAGCAATCTCCTTGAAAATCAGTGAAGACAAGGAGATTGCTGAGCGGCTAAATGACTTGCCTCCGTTTTCACACAGGAGGACAGACAACATATGCCTGCAGCTGAGTCAGTTTTTTCAGGGAGGGAATTAAATGAATTAAACCAGATAGAGAGAAACAAGGAGGATGTTCTCACATGCCTTACTAAACTAAATGTCAACAAATCACCAGGTCCAGATGGCATCCACCCCAGAGTTCTTAAGGAACTCAAGTGTGAAATTGCTGAACTTCTAGCTAAGATATATAACCTTTCTCTAAGATCAGGCACTGTACCCGAGGACTGGAGGGAGGCAAATGTAACACCGATCTTCAAGAAAGGATCCAGAGGTGATCCAGGAAATTATAGACCAGTCAGTTTAACCTCAGTTCCAGGCAAATTGATGGAAACCATTATTAAAGAAAATATTACTAGGCACATACAAGAACAGGCATTGCTGAAAGAAAATCAACATGGTTTCTGCAAAGGCAAATCATGTCTTACTAACTTGATAGAATTCTTTGAGGGTGTAAATAAACACATAGATAAAGGGGACCCAATTGATATGGTCTACCTTGACTTTCAATAGGCTTTTGACAAAGTCCCTCACCAAAGGCTCCTAAATAAGCTCTTCAGCCATGGAATCAGAGGACAGGTCTTGTCCTGGATTGGAACCTGGCTAAACTGTAGGAAACAAAGGGTGGTAATAAACGGACATTTCTCTGGGTGGAAAGAGGTAAGAAGTGGCGTACCCCAAGGTTCAGTTTTGGGTCCGTTACTTTTTAATTTATTCATTAATGATCTGGATGTAGGAGTGAATTCTGAGGTAGCAAAGTTTGCAGACGACACTAAATTGTTCATGGTAGTTAAAAATGAAACTGATTGTATAGAGCTCCAGAAAGATATCTCGAAATTGAGTGAATGGGCAACAAAGTGGCAAATGCATTTTAACCTAAACAAGTGTAAAGTCATGCACATCGGGCAAAGAACCCCAACTACACCTACAAATTGATGGGGTCAAAGCTTTCCGAGACAAACCAGGAAAGGGATCTTGGGGTTTTGGTGGACAGCTCAATGAAGATGTCAACCCAATGCGCTGCAGCAGTGAAAAAAGCAAATTCTATGCTTGGCATGATCAGAAAGGGAATCGAAAATAGGTCAGCAAATGTTGTATTACCTCTCTACAAATCTATGGTAAGGCCACATTTGGAGTACTGTGTACAATTCTGGTCTCCGCACCTTAAGAAGGATATAACTGAACTGGAAAAGGTACAGAAAAGGGCAACAAGAATGATCCAAGGGATGGAGCGGCTCCCTTATGAAATCAGGTTGCAACGCCTTGGTCTTTTCAGCCTTGAAAGACAGCATCTAAGAGGTGACTTGATCGAAGTGTATAAAATCATGCATGGGATAGAAAAGGTGAATAAAGAAAAATTATTTTCTTTGTCACAAAACACTAGGACTAGAGGGCACTCCCTGAAGCTCCAAGGTAGAAAAATTAGGACTAATAAAGGAAATATTTCTTCACCCAGAGGGTCATTGGGTTATGGAACTCACTTCCAGAAGAGGTTGTGACAGCTGTCAGCCTGAACAACTTCAAGGCAGGATTAGACAGATTCATGGATACCAAGTGTATCGGTAGTTACTGAAAAGGACATTCAAGTGCCATCTCTGTGTTGATGGAGGCAGGCAGGATTTTCCCCGGGTACTGGTTGTGGGGGGGGTCGGGAGCAGGTCAGGGTTTTGCCCTCCCTTCTGCTCGAGATCCCGTGTACAACTGGTGGGCCTGTGTGATACAGAATGCTGGACTAGATGGGCTGAGGTCCGATTCAGCATGGCTCTTCTTATGTTCCTATGACTAGAGTGGAGCTGTTAAATCAATTAAATCAAATTCAGTTTAACGGAACTTGCTCAATCTGCTCATTCTATGAATGGTTCAACTCTAGTTCTGGCGATTCAGTTCTACATTCTTAGATAACATATTTGTCAGTGGCCTCAATGTGCTACTTTACTCACTGTTGTTCATTCGTTCAGTCGCTTTCAACTCTTGGTGACCTCATGGACCATCCCACGCCAGAGCGCCCTTTCGGTCGTCACCACCCCCAGCTCCTTCAGAGTCAAGCCAGTCACTTCAAGGATACCATCCATCCATCTTGCTCTTGGTTGGCCCCTCTTCTTTTTTCCTTCCATTTTCCCCAGTATAATTGTCTTCTCTAAGCTTTCCTTTCTTCTCATGATGTGGCCAAAGTACTTCATCTTTGCCTGTAATATCCTTCCCTCCAATTGAGCAGTCGGGCTTTATTTCCTGAAGTATGGACTGGTTGGATCTTCTCGCGGTCCAAGGCACTCCAACACCACAGTTTATTATTTATTTATTTATTTACTTACATTATTTACATACCACCTTTCTCACCCCTGGGGGGACGCAAAGTTCAAAAGTATCTATCTTCCTTCAGTCAGCCTTCCCTAAGGTCCAGCTCTCACATCCATAGGTTACTACGGGGAATACCATTGGTTTGACTATGTGGATCTTTGCTAACTACTGTTGTAGAATAAACCCTTATGCACTCCCTGTTATAGCAGGGAACAGCAAGCAGGCATGGTGGCAGACACAACATCTGCTGCATGAACTCAGTATTCAGGAGACAGGTGTTACAGAGCAACCACTGTAAAACTGCATGAATTAATAAATAGTTGGACATTCTGCAGTAGGATTAGTATCATTGGCTAGATAAAATTTTCAACTTTGAGCTAAATGTATTTTACTCAGCTGGGATAATACAATGCTGAGTATGAAAACATTTTATATATCATAAAATTTTGCAGGCACTAGCTGAATCCTAAACTATTTGCACCCTAAACACCATCCAGTAAGTGTACAGTATATGATATGAGAGCAACTGAATCTCATAAGGCATTTGATGTTAATAATTATTTCGATTTTAATGTTTGTATGTTTTTTCAGGCTTAAACTGTATTGTATTGCTTTTATTGTAAGGTGCTTTGAGTCTCTTTTTTTGGAGACAAAAAGCAAAATACTAATAATAATTTGCTGGAGCAAATAATGAATATATGCAGAAGACTGCTTCCTCTCCATCAAGTTAAAAGATATAATTCATCGAATAATAGAAAAATTAAATTTATTTATTTATTTGCCATGTTTCTATACCGCCTCAGCCCGAAGGCGACTCGAGGCGGTGAACAAGCGGCAACAAGTGCCCATATACAATACATCACAAGATAAAAACAGGCTTATAAAAACATATAAAATTAATAGTTAAAAACTACAAAATACAAGTGGGTTTGATCAAGACTAGTATGCTCTTATAGCATAACTACGCCTGGTTACAATTTCTGTTAAGTCAAACATATGTTTCATGCAAGGACTACTTCTATGATGCCTGCAATACTTATAAACTCCGGGACGTGGCAGGATTGTATTTTTCATGACGCTGACTCTAAGCTTCTGAAATAACACTTGAAATTAATTTTTTCATCGGTTCAGCAGCAATTAAATGCACTTTGATCATTGCAACTCTCTTTTAAAAAGCACAGTAAGACACACTGTAGCACTTAAAACTGGAGAGAAAAGTAACCAAAGACCCACAACTAATGCGGCTAGCTAGATGTTTCTTGATGACAGTGCATATTCATGTCAGAATTAGCTTTATGACTTCATGCTTTATTTTGCTGCCATTTCTGCTAGATCATCATGTTTCTTAGTAGCTGAAAACACACTTTCTTCTTAGAAAGTCTGTTAGTAATCTGCGTGTCTATGGATGTTTGCAACCACGCGCAATCCATTTAAAAACAGATGGCAACAAGACATTCCCTTGGGGCCAGCTTCCAGGTTTTCCCTTACACCGTGTCATTCAGTTTTAAGATTTGATACTGCAGCAGTTATAACGGGGAATGTAGAGTATTTTACCAAGACATTTTTTAAACTTTAAGGATTGGAAAATTTGATAAAAGGGATACAATAATGTGTAAGTTGAGCAGATAATGACACCTTATGGAAATAGACACATTTTAATATTCTTAGATTTTATACAGATTTTAACTGCTAAATGTATTACTTGCCTGACTTCATTATCTTGCTAAAGTTGTTTTTATTTATTTTAATATATTTATTTTAACTGTTAATTTTAATTGTTTGTTTTGCTTTCCTATTTTTGTTTAATTTGCTTATTTTGATACTGTACATGAGACTGAATATTTGTCAATTTTTTGAAAGCAGCCCTGAGTCCCTTTGGGGAGAGAAGGCTGGTTAGAAATATTTTATTATTATTAAAAATAATTTTGGAGCACTTGAATTTTTTTTTAAAGATACCTTTGTAAGAAAAAAGAGAGACATTTACTTGGTCTTTTTGAAACTTATTATTTTATTTATGAATTGAATGAAATCGTAGTTTGCTTGCTTTATTTTATTTTCACACCATGTTCCAAACAGCATTTTCTGGCAAAGTTTGCTGAACAATCAAAAGTTATAAAGTTTGCATCTTAGTCTAAGTGTAAACATCATGTTTGACCAAAATTGATTCAAGGTGCAGTTTAGAGAAAAAAATCCAAGTGTTCCTTTGGGGAGTATCGAGAGCTGTAAAGTTTACTCACAGGCCTGGGTAAACTTGGACCTCCAGGTGTTTTGGAATTTCACTATTCCTAACAGCAGGTAGGCTGTTAGGAATTGTGGGAGTTGGAGTTCAAAACACCTGTGAAGCAGGTTTGGTACTTTTCCGAGCATAAAAAGTACAGTCAGAGAGTGATGCTACTTGCGCGTCAACTCTGAAAAAGAGGGTTTTGGTGCCAATAATCAAACAGGCACATGCTATGGAAGACTAACACCTGATTAAATGCATTTTAATCCACTCTGTGCCAAGTTATACCATATGCTAGATGAGTGGGAATACAGTGCAGTTTTGAGCTATGAAAGTTAATGGGATTCTTAATGTGAATGGAAAACACCAGTGCGCATGGCAAAAAGTCCTACCTTCTCTGCTGGCAGGAAGCCC